>JAVSBS010022703.1:0-13931 GCA_033124195.1 Coracias cyanogaster | reverse complement strand
CACCAAGGCTCTGTCCGAAGCCGCCGCACCGACACGCTCAAACCCAAGACAACACGGCCGGTGCTAGGCGTGGGCAGGTCACATCAGCGTATCACCGTCCCCTGACGGAAAAAATAACCATTGAGCGCCAAACCATGACGACGTTAATGCTTCGTCGGCTCTAACAGAGCTCAAACCCAGGAGCTTTCCAAGCCCAGCCCTCAGGTGCTGCTTCTCTGAAACCACTTCGACGTTCAGCACCTCTTACACAACTCACCCGTTTGGAGAAGGAACGTCTGTGCTCACACCATCTCGCTATCTTCGCAGGCAGCGCCGCTGGACAACAAACCCTTTTCCAAGGCGGCATTCCTCCCTGGGAATAGCGCTTCCCGAGGAAAAAGACACCCCCCAGACCTTCTCTTGCTTCTCTTGCAAGGGAAAGACAGGCCTTGCTCTCTGCTGGGGACTGCTGAGGCTCACATCCAGATGCACGCAGGAAATAACACCACAAGCATATTCTTAACATAAGCTGTAGAATTAAAACTCATTTATCAGACAATTTCTTCTAAATATCTCCCCCTACCACCAGCTCCACATTCCTGGGTCTTCCCACAGAAGCAACTGCTTCTATTTGCCCTCCCAAAGCGGCCAAGCAATCGAGGTACACATGGGGGAGGCAGTGGGGTGAGGAACTAATAATCACAGCTAATTAGCAAGGGGGAAGAGGAAACCACCTCATTAACTTGATTGGTTGCACTAGGGATTGTTACCTGCAACAAGAGCTCTTACAGGCACTAGTGAAGTTTTAATTGTTTATTTGGGTGTTTCTTCCACAGTCACAGCTTGATAAAGCACAAGTGAATGCAGACCAGCCTTCATTAGTGCTACAAATACATAAAATTCTCTTCTCTTACCTTGAATTGCAGCAAAAGTCAGCAGCATAGAGCAAAAAACAAGAAGAAAAGTTTTATTTGATGGTCATGATAAAAGGTTTCCTGTAGTTTTATTGAAAAAAAGTCAAAGTATGCATGGAGATAATTCCCAGCATATATTTATGTTCTACAAGCAGCTTTGATGGACCAGAAGTATTTATGCTGTAGAACAGGGGTTTACTTAATTTTACATAGTAAATTTTACTTAAAAGTTGCTACTGAAGTTCTAGCCAATAATTAGTCTTAAATACAACCAGATATTGACCACAAAAGTAAAACTAAGAATTAAAGATGGCACTATTAAGGGTAAAACTATTAATATTGCTTCTCACTTAAAATGAACCAGGACTTTGTTCACTGAAAGCCTTTATTATCCTGTTGGTGAGGCTATTACAACTAAGACTAACAACCAAAAGCTACAACACTATAGTTGAAAACTAATAGGTAGACTTACAATAACCAGGAGGAGTAGTTACCAACATACAAAACCTCTTTGCAATCCTTCATTTGGTTTTCAGGCAGCATAAAACAAACCATCCAACTCAGAAGCCTGCTCAGAGGGAAGCCAACCCCCAGCTGCCCTGAGTGCTTCCCAGGAAAAGGAAGTAGGGATAGAGACAGGTGCCCAGCGTGAGCTTTTATATCCTGGGCCCTCCCCTCCTGCGCTCTCACTGGTCTGGTTACCGTGACATCACCGAGCCAGGAATGCTTAAATTCCCGGGGCAAAGCCCATTTTCCTCTTGGTTTTTGGTTGGGAGGTTTCTTGGTGAGACCAGGGGTTTTTTATAAGAGGGAAAAGTACAAATTTGAGTATAGCAGCATTTTGGGGAAGAAGCAATGAAGCATATCACATTTTTCCTGTAAGTAGGATTGTTTAATGAAAGTGAGAGATGGTAATTCTGCTGGAAGATGCACCTGGTCGTACTACAGAGTGAAAAGTTCAACCGTTTCCTTTAGTTGGGGGTATTTTCTGAGCTGTGTATGTTTTTATTAAACCTGAGTTTTTCTTTCTGAGATTTATGCGCTAAAGTTTTTTTGTGGCTTGTGTTTAATCCCAAGTGAAGAGGTGGGGTTTTTAGTATTTCATTTTATTTTTATTCAATGTTCTTAAAGATGAGTGTAGGTGTTATTGCGATTATAGAAAACAAGCTTAGGGGGGTTTTTTAGCTCTTTAAG
This sequence comes from Coracias cyanogaster, assembly GCA_033124195.1. Taxonomy (NCBI): domain Eukaryota; kingdom Metazoa; phylum Chordata; class Aves; order Coraciiformes; family Coraciidae; genus Coracias; species Coracias cyanogaster. Next base: position 11,844 of record JAVSBS010022703.1, on the reverse strand, counting down.
TGTGGAAAAAATATCTAAAGCTTTCTGTATAATATTCTGAACGATTCTCATTTTAGTGCATAGTTGATGCGTGGGTATGTCCAAAAAACCTCAAAAAGCTTTAACTTTAAAAAGTGTTTTCTGTTCCTACAGTAAATATGGAAATTGGGTTGTAGTAAAAACAAAAACAAAGGAGGAAAGATGTTTAGTTGAAAACCAATGCATAGACGTAAGTTACTGAGTGACTATGAGTACAGTTACTCCTGAAGTACTGTTGGGGCACTAAGATATTTCTCTGCAGATGACTTCTTACTAATGAGTTACTTGAAGGAATGAGGCAGCATTTGGGGTTGCAGTGTTCAGGGGTGGAGTAAAATTTCCTGTGATTATAGATGGGGAATTTGGGAACAAGCACCTCCTGGTTCTGGTTTGCCCAGACTCATAGAGATTTCCCTTTTTTTTACCAGGTGACCGGGGTTAGGGGTGATGGAGGGAACAAATGCTTGTTCTGGTGCTTTTGCTTCAAACTGGCTCTTAAATGGTGTGGCTCTTGATGCTGGGAGCAGACCCTGCCAGCCCTTGGGTGTGTTTGGGAAAAACGCGGCTGTGCTGAACTGCAGCAACTGGGAAAAAAAGAAAATGGAGCTTGTTTCACTGCAGTCAGCCCCTGTTTCTGTGTACCCCATCGGGAGTCTGAGCTCTCAGAGTGTCTGAGCGGCTTTATTGAAATTCCTGCAGCGTAACGTCTCGTTTAAACCCTGCGTCAGTTCCTGGCCTTCAGTTGCTGTCTTCCTGGGTTTAATTCTTGCCTTTTAGTGACAGAGGGTGAGGGCTCTTGTCCTTCAAGAAAAAGAACTAATCTCAAAGCCCAGCACAAATATTTACTTCTGAATTATGTTACAGGCTCATAAGTCATCTGCAGACTGAAACACAGGAACTGTGTCCTGTTGTTGGACAGAGCCAGGTGATGTTGGACTAACAGCCTTGAGAAAGGCTCCGTCGGTTGCGGCTCTGGTGGGAGAAGCAGGATCCCAGCCGACTCTGATGTAGAGTGATTTAGGTGGCACAAGGGGATTTATTTCCAGGCTTCCTTGGTCCTGGTTTACTGCCCCGGGACTCAGAGCCTGGTTTAACCTGTTGTGACGCTTTGTGTTATCATTTAATTCCTGGCTAACACAACCCAGCACCAAGGGGTGGGCAGGGCTGCCAGCGCAGGCTTCTCCCCCTCCAAAAAGATGCAGGGGATGAATCCTGCTTTGTTGTAAAGCTGGACGGCAGGTGGGGAGTTGGCTGAGCGCTTTTGCCTTGTTTCCCGGTGGCTCTTTGCTTGGCCCGACATGAAGCGAGTACTTGCTCACAGCTGCTTGGAACAGGCTGTGCTTTGGGTTCCTTTTTCCTCTTGATATGCCTCATGAGCAGCATGGCAGGAGTCTCTTTGCATCATTTTGTACGGGGGGGAGGGAAGGCAATTTTCTGAGTTCATTTTTGATAACTGATGTAAGCTGAGAATAGCTTGTGTCTCAGGCCTTTGTACTCATTTGCGCCTCAAAATTCATCCCCTACAAGACTCTTTTTACTCTGGGACAGACACCTCGCGTATGAACGACTAGCCCCTGACACCCCTGCCTTCCAGGCACTTTTTTCAGCCGTAAACTGAAGTTCTGATGGGCGGGTTGCAATTCCAAGACCCATTTAGGCCACGCCTGGGTAGTTAAACTCCCATCCTGCGCAGGCTGTGGGGCCTTGAAGCAGCACGGCGATGCGGAGCCCATCCTAACATCATGAACCGGTTCAGCCTCCATCTGCCAGCATTTCCGCAAGCGCATCGTGAGATTTCTATCCTGATATTCCAGGAGGCTGTGCTTGTGAATATAAGCGGTCACTTAGGGAGAGCTGCTTTGCCATGAAGGGGGAGAGAATATGATTCTAGAGTCGCTTTTTCTTTGGAGTTCTTATTGAACTGGAATCTGACACACAGACTGCTGCAGAAAATGAGTTTATTTAACGTTTCACTAACAAAGCTACCGCTACAGGAATGAAGTTCTTGCAGTTTTATTATTCCAATAAAGTGTGAAGCCAGTTGAGGACTTGTCAGAACAGCCTAAGGCTTTACAATCGACTCGTGACAACAGTGAGAAAGATAGCAGCCATCCCAAGGGTAATGCTGGACACCTCGTGCACTCGCGTACGGGATGTCTCTGAAGGCAAAAGGGTGCCTTCTGGTAACGGCCCAGGTTCCCCTGAGGTGGTCAGAGGGTCTTGTGTGAAGGTTGGGCAGGGGTTTGCTGTAGATGGCTCGGGGAGGGGAGTGCACGGACATGCCTGCTGATGTCCACGGCAGCCTCGCTCAGACGAAGACCGGTGGAAGACTGTCAAAAGGACGCGTTCCCCAGCGATGTCAATCGGTCTGGTTCCCTTCACTTCAAGGGAATGACTGATTTACATCTGCTGAGGATCTGGCCTGTATGGTGATAACGTCTGAGCCCTGCAATCGTGGTCTTGCAGGCGTGCGAGAAGGGACTCGCAGCTGCTCTGGGGAGATGGCACTACTCTGATGTTAGAAACAGTCTGAAGAGGCAAGTCGGCATGACTCTGGGAGCTGATATTTTGGACACTGTTGTCCAGTCACTAGGGAGCTACACGCGAGTCTCTGACAGGAACGCCGAGTGCAGCGAGGCGTTAGCGCAGCGGTGGATGGAGCTAATCGGCATAGCAGGACGCCGGCGTCAGAACCGCTTCCACTTTCTTAACCTCCCCGTGGTAGCGGAACGGGAAGGTTGTGGTGTAGCACTTGTTCCTGTTGTAGGTGTAGCAGGTCTCAGGTTTGCAGAAGTTGCTCTGCTGGGCCTGGTATATCTCACCACCCAGCTCAACCTCGACAGGGTCGCATTTTTTGCAGCTGGAAGAGATGGAGAAGGAGCGTTGAAAGCTGTGATGAAAAGATGCCCCTGGTGAAACCTGAACCTTCCCTGCTGCTCTGCAGATGTGGCTAGGAGAGTACTGTGGCCTCTCGGGGTTTTACACGGGGGGTTTCGCTCAGCCAGGTGCTTTCAGCGGTGTCTGCCATTGGCAAGACACGTCCCTAGGAGGGAAGGTTAAGCAGGCAACGCGTGCGTTACTGGTATTTGGAACAAACGGGGGTCAGAACGAAACCTTCCCTGCCGGCATGAGACCTTTTTATGTGAAGTCATCATGGAGGTAATTTCTTGAAACAGAGTATAAAAGGCTCTGTGAGGAAATCGCTCCTCTGTGACCTTGCCTCACCTTCTCTCCTGGCTTTCGAGCACACTTTTGAGCTGCTGTGGGCAATGTTGCAGAGGAGGTTAAGTCTGAGGAAATGAACTTAGTAAATAAAAGTACTTACAGTTCAGTCATGCTGTAGACAAAAGTGGTTCTGAGTGGAGACGTGGGGTCAGAGATGTTCTCTCGAGCCTTCAGGGGGACTCTGCCACGGAGGGAAGAGAATAATTCTCGTGAAAACGGTGTATTAAACAGGAGACTATTCTGCCATGAACAAGCCTCCGCTCTGATCTTGTTCTTCAGGTTATTTCCATTCTGCCCCTTCTCCATAGCAAAGCCCGGGAACAGCAGACCTTGGACCGCTTAAACGTGGAAATGTATTTTGGTATCTGACAGGGCAGACACCCAATGTGTTCACGTGAGCCAGAAAAACATGGAGCAAAAGGGAAAACTTCAGGATACCACTGAAAGCAGCCCACGGAAAACCAGTTCGCTTCATCAAAGCCTGGACATGGGAAGCAATGCGAAGAAAAGGGAACTCATGTGACACTTGGCCTCCTGCTCACCATCTCCACGTCATACTTGTCTTACTGTAATACTTACAGGATGCGTATGTTCCTCTCCACCACTTCTTCATTAGGATTGTCTTTGGAGGGGACAAGCCTTGAGGTCACCGTTACACACTGACACTTGTTATTGACCAGCAGATATTCCTTGTCCTCAGAGTCCCACGGATAACCTGCAAGCATAGGATATGCAATCCTAGGGTCAGGGGAAAAAAAAAAAACCTTGAAACCTGCTCTAGCAGAAAGCCGAGTGCTGAGGAAAGCTCCTCTGCAAGCCTGGAGCTACACCTGGCAGCCCAAGTGCTGCTTTGACCCTAACAGGAGATGACTCAGTTCCCCTCGTGTGCACCAGCACTCTTTGTGGCCCCGGTTTGGAGCTGGCCTCTAAAGAAAAGTCTCTGACCTGGCCCATGTGGCAGATGTCAGCTTTCCTTCAGGTCTGTGTCGTCCTTCAGGTCCCTGAGGGACAGATGCCAAGAAGCGCTGCAGGACCCAGCAAGGAGGCAGCCTGCTCACCAGGAGGTGAAAGGCAGGTGGCCCTTACGGTGCTTATGGTTTGTCCAGTCCCAATTTGCTTATTCCAACAGAGAAGAGCCAGTGTGGGTATGTCTCCTGCACTTTGAGCACGCTACTCAACCTGAAACTCAGTCAAAACCGCGTAAAAAGGCCCATCTGTTGGAATGTTCCTGGTGTGTGAGTAGACGGATCAGAAAGAGCTTGTTCTTCGCTAGCTGCTTTTCCCCAGCCCAGAGCCTCTGGTCTCCTCACCCACAACAAGCCCGCCCTCCTTTCAGACGCATACACAGCCGTACCCCTCAGGGCTTGCCTTCACATCCCTCTATTTCTAAAAGCCGCTACAATCGAGTTCACAACCATCACTTTGTGGCATCGCTCTTCCTACGGCATCTTCGGCCTGCTTAGAAATACCAAAGGCAGTGACTTTTCTTAGGGATCGTTTATACTGGGGGCTCTCCGTGCTGGGGCCTTTGTCACCTGAAGCTGTCTGCGCCACCAGACCAGGACAGGTCCTCTGCGCTACCGCCTGGCAGAGCCTCCGGGCAGCGAGTCCCTGCTGGAGCCCAGTGGTCTGCGCGCTTCCTTCCTGCCAACCCGTCCCACAACAGGAACCTTTCCCTCTGAAGCACAAGCTTGCCACAATGTCCTCTTTAATATCTGCGCCCCCGAGTTGTGCCTTGTAGAGCATCTTGAGCTTCTCGTCCCTCACACGGACCATCCTCTGGTGTCTGTCACTCGATTCTAGGTAACACCGTGTGCAATTCTAAGCCATTCATCCAAACCCAATATTCAAGTCAGATCCCAGCGGCTTTGGGAGTTGTCCCAAAACCTTTGGAAGCAGGCTTTAATTAATCTCCTAAAATTACATTAACATCCTCTTTTATGAATACGCAGGGATTTTTTTTCCACTGTACTCTAGAAATGGTGTCCTGATGTAATTCCTTGTGTAATTCTCATTGCTTCAGGAACCATAAAAGTAACTTTTTTTTAGTAAAATTACAGAGCTCCAAAAAAGGCCGTTTTATCAGCAATACTTGCATGTCTCACCCAGTAAAGTCCCTCTGGGGAAAAGGTAGTTAAATACAACATTTTCCAGTACTGGGTTGTCCTGTAATACCGTGAAGCCCTCCAGAACCCAGCTGCAGCACAGCGAGGAAGCAAATGCTTTCCAAAACCCTCTTAAAATGCTGCTGCAGGTCCAAGTGGCTACCTGATTAAAGTAGGAAGAGGCTTAATTAGCCCCAAAATGCAGTAATTTCAACAGAATTAGTACAAACAGCGCTCCTGGAGGTGCATTAAATTTGTAATTTCACTTCCCCTCTAAAGGGGTTTTATATATATACACAAAACTTACGCCATGCATATAAAAGGGGAAGACCAGGCTGGGCTCTGTTGAACTGACATCTCCGCGTTTTCTGCCTCTTCAGCTAACAGCTTATCCAGCTGGTCCCTCTTCCTCGGAAGCAGTACTGGCCACGGACCTGCCCGGGCAGGCAAGAAGATGCCTTTTCCCAAAAGCTGGAGAAGCGCAGGGCTGCTGTTGGGATGGTTGCCCTCGAGCACGGGTCTAATCCTGGGGACCAGACCCACCACGTGAGCGGGGATGACTTTGGTCTGTCCTACAGAGCTGGCATTCCTGTGGCCAGTGTCTATGACCTGTGAACCACGTTTGATCTCAGTCTACATCACGAGTCTCCAAGAAATTCAGTGGAGCTATGCGGTAAACTGCCCTTTAATCAGAAGCAAGGTGGCCGTAGCCACGGATTACCAGGAAGAGTTCAGAAGCCTTTAAACCTGGGAGGCAAGAGCCTCGCAAGCTCCCTAGCGCTGCAGCAAAGCAAGCATCTGTGTTTGCGGTTTGCCGCTTCGGAAACCCGATCAAAAACGGCTAAACCAAGTCTTAAATTCGCAGCTCTTCATCCCTTTTTTAGCCCCAAGGCAGCAATTAAAACGCGCAGCTCTGCGGTGCAGAAAGACACTGAGGTCTTGTAGTACCACCGAAGCACGGCTGCTCGAGCAGGCTTGGAGCTGAGACGGTTGGTTGTCACAGTTATCAACCACCGATGACACCGAGCCCATCGCCGATCTCTTGAGCGTAGTTTTCCACGCTCTTCTGTTGTGACCTACCTGCCACGAGGACGAACCCCAGGGAGACGGCCAAGGCCACACACAGCAACCAAGAGCTCTTCATCTCGCCTTCCCTTCTTTTGAAGAACGCGAGTGGAGAGCCTGCGGCTGCCTATAAGGGCGTGTGCAAATGATACAGCCAGTGGTTTCCGAAAATAAACAGCCCAGCCGGCTAGCACCCACACCGGCGAAAATGTGGCTGGGGACTGAAACCGGGCACCTTCAGTGCTCAGCGACTCTGGCTTTCGAAGGCGAAGGGGGCAGGGGGCTGCGCCAACTCTGTGCATTTTTATTCTGTTTGTCGCCAACAAGCAATGAAGCTGCTGAGTGCAAAACCGCCCTGGTCCGTAGGGGACATCTTGCCATCAGGGCCTGGGGAGAACCTGTCCAGATGGCTCTGGCTCTGAGTTTTGAGAAATCAGACATGAAGCCCCCTTGACTCGTGTTATAAAAACACTTCAGAAGATCAGAACCCTGTTTGCACCAGATTCTGTGCAAGCCTCTATGAGGGGTTTGACATGCCCCCAGAGAGCTCGCAGTGCGGGCAAGGCAAGAGAGGGGAGGGGTAGGAGAGGTAGAGCAGCAGCACGTCTGCGGCAGCGCCGAACTCTTCCTCCAGCTCTGCCCGCCGCATCGTTCCTCAGGAATGGGAAAGCGCTCGATGGGATTGGCGGTTGATGGCAGGTCCCGAGTCAGGTCCCAGGCAAGCTCTGAGGTGTTGGGCTTTTCCTTAAGGAGCGGGGTACTGGGGAGGACCAGGGATCCATTTTGTTGTTCTTGTTGTCCCAACATCCGTGCTTCCTGAACTTCTGCTACCTGCAACGCATGTTCCTCTCAATTAACGTTAGCAGCACATGGTAAATCTCCCGGTGTTCTCCAGCTTTCCCTGGCGCAGCAGAGCAGCAGCCGTGTGGCCAGATAGAGACTTTCACACCGCCTGGGCCACCCCTGCCTCACCCAGGCCTGCTTGCTCTTCCTGGGCTCTCAAGAGGCTCTCAAGGGGCTGAAGCCGCTAGGCAATGCTTCCGGGCACCCTGGGCCCTCCCAGGCTGTCGCCCCTCTCTTCAGACCTTGCTACCCAGGCCCCTAACCCTGGAGCTGTTCAGAGACCCTGCACCTGCGTCCTGAGCTCTTCCTCCTAGCGCAAACTTCTCACCTGGCAGCTGCATGATGCAACGAGCTTCTGTGTTGCATCAGCAGCGCTCGCGCGAGGTTTGCTCTGGGAGGGGATGGTGGGGGCAAGGCCAGCTCCTAGCAGGGCATCGGGTTATGCCATAATTCTTCTTTACAAGCCTTGTTTTCTCCCTACGGCTCCGTCTGGAGGAGGGCAATGCTTGTTTTGGTTTCCTTTCTCCCTCCCCAGAGAGTTTTGCCAACAGCAAGATGTTCCCTGGGTCCCGTCTTTTGCAGGAGGTTGAAGATGAACCCGCCTAACCGTGGGGTCTGTCTGAAGCGCTATTTGTTTGGGTCCCGTTTTATGTAATGAGGAGATTTCTTAGAGATGGAGAAGGAGGGATGCGAGCGGCAGGATGAGGCGCGTGCCAAAGAGGCTGGTTCTGGCCCGGTTCGCCAAACGGCACCGACAAAAACACGGCGCTGGTGAAATGCAAGCAGAGACAGCCACGGGTCTCCTCAAACCCGGAGCGAGAGACCGAGCAGAATCGTTCCGGGTGGTTCTGCTGATTTCGGTGGTTTTCTCTGCCTGCCGCTGCTCAGCACACCTGGATTTCGGTTGCTAAATCTGCACGGCTGCGCAGTCCCTTTGGTCTGGATGTGGTGGCGCGGGAGCTATTTCTGGTTCCCCTCCGCCACCTGCGTGTCTCTGAGGATTTTGATCTTGGTCGCAAGCTCTGCCGGGGCCGATTTCTTTGATGGACTGTTATGGACTCTCCCCTTTTTACTGTGTGACACTTTGAATTACTAGAAAATCACGCGGGGAAGCAGGCGTGAAGAGCGGCGGCTGCTTGGCAAGGGGCTGGCAAACCATCAGCCCGGGCTGCCGTTCGGGGCCGAGCTGCAGGGGCTGGCAGAGGAACCGTGGGGAAGGGGAGAAGAGATGGGAGAGCAGCCAAGCAGCCTCACTCCTCTTCCGCTCCTCCGCTGCCTCCTTGCCGAACTGGGATTTTCCAGGTCTGGGCGAAGTGAGGCAAAATCGGTGTGTCTCAGTGCGTCCTCGCCGCGCGGTGAGAGCTGAGAATTGGCACGGACGGACTCGGGAAAGGTCTCGTAGCCCGAGGTAGAACGGATCTTTGGTGCGAGAGCATATGGGGGACGTTTTGCCCCGGCAGTCACCACGTGGAGAAGCTGAGCGCCTCAGGAAAAAGGCTAGGTGAGGCTTGCCTGCCCTCAGATCCACCAGAATCCCACTGACCCGCCAAAAAGGGGGTCAAGTCGCGCAGCCCCCTCTTCCCGCTGCCTTTACCATTTGCCTGCCGCGTCGTGTTTATAAATAACCCCGCACCTGTTCTGCGGCCAGAGAAGAGCACCTGCCCTCGCTCTGCGCGGAACTCCCCGTGCTGGGCCGCGCGGCGCTTTCACTCGTCAGGCTCTGGGTTTCTGAGCCGGGCCTAAGCTAGGCCGGGGGGATGGCGCAGCTCCGGCAAGCCTAGCTTTGCAGCTGCAGCCGCCGGGAAGGGGCCTGCGAAGGCGCCGATGGCCGAAGGGAAGCGCTCGGGCAGGCGGGCGGCTGGCGCTCTGCCCCGCGGAGGTTCTGGGGCTGCTTTTTCCCTCTGGAAGTTTGTTCTGAGGGCTGAGGCTGACAGGAGGTTTGGGTGAACAGGGGGACCGGCGGCAGCGCGCCTCCCAGCTCGCTTTTTTGCTTGTTTTTCACCTTGCTGTCAAGTCACAGACAGCGGATTTATGTGCTTCTAACTGGAGAAAAAACCTTGAGGAGGGGAATACAACAAGGCACTTTTTTGTTTCTAGGTGGCATTAATCATTGCCGGTACCTGCCGCGGCGGAGGCAAACGGCCGCGGTTGTGCGTTAAAAAGGTGAGCGGCGGGGGGGTGGCCGCCGTTGTTCGGGGCGAGCCGAGCTCCCCACGCCAAGCCCAGCCAGGAACGGCTCCAGCGCCGCCGGAAGACGCCGCTGGGGGGACGGTGTTTGCGAGCGCACGGGGCCCCGCGGGACGGCGTTTCCCGGGGGGCCGCCAAGGCGGGTGCGCCGCCGGAAGCCGAAGCGGCGCGAGCCGGAAGCAGAAGCGCGGCGGAGGAGCCGCGGCGCAGCCATGAGGACCCGCCGCGGGACCGTCCTGCGGCCGCCGCCGCGAGCGCCCGCCGAGGAGGAGGAGGAGGATGGCGGGGAGGAGGCGCCGGCGGAGCGGGCGGGCCCCGAGGAGCTGGCCGACGAGGTGGAGCGCTTCCACGAGGCGCAGTTCCAGGCGGTGATGGCGGCCCTGGAGAGCGGCGAGGAGGCCGGGGACAGCGAGGAGGAGGAGGAGGAGGAGGAAGTGCTGGGGCTGCAGCTGCCCGAGGAGGAGAGCGAGGAGGACGGGCACGGGGAGGAGGAGGAAGAGGAGGAGGAGGAGGAAGAGCAGCAGCGACAGGGACTGCATCTTTACGTAGACCACAGCGCAGAAGAGGATGGAGGTGAGGAGGAGGAGGAGGAGGAGGAGGATGCAGACGGTGAGGAGGAGGGGGAGGAGGAGGAAAATGAGGTTGAAGATGAAGATGGGGACCTGTCCATGGAAAGCGACTTGGAGGACCAGCGTCAGGACACTCAGCTCCCCCACGAGCTCTCCTGGGGCAAACGCAAACAGTTCTACTATGACACGGACTACGGGAGCGATGCCCCGGCCAAGGGCAAGCGCACCCAGCAAGAAGTGGACGCTGAGGAGGAGGAGGAGGAGCAGGAGGCCCAAGTCATCCAGAGGAGGTTGGTGCAGGACCTGGGGGAAGATGACTACGGGCTGGATGTGATCCAGGGCTATCTGGCTGAGCAGCAGAAAACCCACGATAGCAAGGGGCAGAAGATTGACAAGGATTTGCAGGCCCTTTCCAAGAAGGAGCAGCTGAAGCTGCTGAAGCAGGAGTCCCCGGAGCTCCTGCAGCTGATCGAGGACTTTGAAGTCAAGCTGATGGAGCTCAAGGACGAGCTGCACCCGCTGCTGCAGATGGTCAGAAACGGCACTATCCCGCCGGGGAAGGGCAGCCGCTACTTGCAGACCAAGTACCATCTCTACCTGACTTACTGTGCCAATATCAGCTTCTACTTGGTCTTGAAGTCCAGGAGGATGCCGGTCCATAGTCACCCCGTGATCGAACGGCTGGTCGCTTACAGAAACATCATCAACGACCTAGCGGTTATAGACCAGAGGTTATCCTCGCAAGTCCGGACGCTCTTGAGAAGCTACTACGATAAGAAGGAAGAGAAGCTGCGGAAGGAGAAGAAGTTTGCGGTGTTCCTCCCGCTGGAGGTCAAGAGAAACAAATTCAGACGGGCTCCTGCGCTTGCTAACGGCCGGGCTGCTGCTGCCGAACCCTCGGATGAGTCGGAGCTGGACGAAGAGGCCGCCCTGAACTACTACAACATGGTGGAGGAGAAGCTGAAGCTCAAGAGGAAGAGAACGGAAGACCGAGACGCGCTCGAAGGAGAAGCGGTGCTGGAAGGAGAGGATCCAGATAAAAAGAGAGGCGTGACCTATCAGATGATCAAGAACAAAGGCCTCACACCCAAGAGGAAGAAGATCGATCGCAACCCCAGGGTCAAGCACCGGGAGAAGTTCCGGCGAGCCAAGATTCGCCGCAAGGGCCAGGTCCGCGAAGTGCGGCGGGAGCTGCACAGGTACGCCGGCGAGCTGTCTGGCATCCGCGCCGGCGTGAAGAAAAGCAGGAAGCTGCAGTGATGGTTCTTTTCCTCTGTTCCCGAGAGCTCCTGAGTCCAATAAAAGTTTTGTACAGAACGTTGTGGGTGGTTTATCCTTCAGCTGGGGTGGCGGCGGGGTGTCCGGCGGGGAGCAGCCCCGCAGCGCGTCTCCCTGGGGGCTGGCTCTGCGTGGCCAGTCCCCGCGCGGGCCGTCAAGGAGCCGGTTTTTCTGGAGCGATGACTTTTTTTTTTCTCCCTAGGAAGACTGATGTTTTTCTAGGTAGATGTTTAACCATCCGCCTCAGGTACGCCCTGCACGGAGTCTGGGGCGGGTTTCAGGGAGCGCAGGCCTTGCTTTGCGGACGCTGTTGCGCTTCTGGGCGGGGAGGGGCCATTTCAGCGCTGGGGGCTGCACAGGGCGAGGCTCCGTGTCCCGCCGCGGGTCCCTCTTTTAGCAGGAGAGCCGGGAGCTGCTCCCAGCGAACAGCAGCTCGGCACGGCCGGCGCTGCGCCTTGCAGGAGGGATCAAAGCGGCTCTTAGGCGGGACGCGGGGCCGCGGCAGCACCGGGCGGGGCGGAGGAGCGAGCCCGGGGCTGAGCCCGGCGGGGCGG
>JAVSBS010022702.1:0-23444 GCA_033124195.1 Coracias cyanogaster | reverse complement strand
TATATGCGAAAAAATATCTGAACTGCTTAAATTTACAGACAGTACTTTGAAATGGTTCTGTTCTAATGCCATTAGAGCATTAAACTGCTGCTACACATGTCCTCTGAAAAGTGTAAGTGAGCCTATTACTATCTATAACAGTTGGATCTTCAGTGATGGGAAAACAGGATTATCTAAAACAACTTTATACAACCAAAATAATAATCAAAAGAGGTTCAAATCTACTTCAGTCAGTCATTAGCCTAGATTGCTATTTCAACTGCTAGCAGAGCTCAAAGTGGAGTATCTGAGAATATAAAATGGAATCCGTTATAGCTGGTTATTGCCATAGATTACCAATGATTTTCTCTTACATACTGTATTTCACAGTATTTCCGCTTTTTACACAGGCCAGCTACTTACAATTTCTCAATTAACTGCTTTTCATCCAGTGCACCTGGGAGGTCTCTTTTGTTTCCAAGGACTAACACCTGAAAGAAATCATTCATATTGGTGTTAAACCCAGGAGCAATAGAAGTTTATTTTTGTCTTTAACCATTTGCTGGCATTATTTTAGATCTTGCAGCCAAGTATTTAGAACGCAATAGCAGATATACTCAAAAGGAGCAATGACTGTGAGAGCATGATGGAAATCCCTCTCCTAGCCAGGGTGAGATGCTGGATGCACATCCAATTATTTCTGGGTATATCAGTATCAGAAGTCTCCTCTGGAAGTGAATCTCTCCATTATGGATGGCATTATGGGATGGTATCAGGTAAGAGGATTGCTTTTGCATGCAACTAAATGTGGAGGAGAGCATGCACCAGGTCCACTCAAGCCACCAACGGACATTCAATCCACAGGACCAGACTAACATGAATGAAAAGTAGGGCCCCAGCAGTAAAGGCTGGGTCCTCAAGACCAAGACATGATTCTCTCTACAGTTTTGCTCCCCTGCTTAATGTTGACATACTAACAGCCAGGCATCCAAACCATACATTAACCAAGCACCAGCCAAATTCCTCTCCCTCCCCTCTGAGCATCCGTGGCAGAAATCAGAAGGGCAGCCATTAGGAATTAAATCTGAGAAATGCAGAAAATTTACTAAATAGATGCTGGAATTTGAGAGTTCTTATGCAATACTTAAGGCTTCAAGTATAAATTAAGGTCAGATTAACAGGCTGAGCACATTCTAAGATAAAGTAAGCAATGGAAGGTTTTTCTAATTATGATTGCATTATTGTTTTCCAGATGTGTTACAATGCTGAGTCAAGACTGTCCCAGTATTTCCCATTACTCTGGAACATATTAAAACTCATTACTTGCAGTTTCAGATAATAAAGCTACCTTAAAATCTATAATGCCAAAGCCAGAGCACAATAAATTGAAGGAAATTCAATACTAGTTACCACCTATGAAATAAAAATAAGTAAAAAATACATTACTGCACCTTGGAAATTACTCTGTTGGTCAGGCTGGGCAATTGGAATGTGGTATTATAACATATAAAAGGAAAGGAACTTAATTAAATACTTCTGAAGATATGAGAGACCTATCATTTCAGGAAGGAAAAGTGCGAAGTAAAACAGAACATGAAGACAGTACAAACGACAGACAATGTCACTCGCCATGGATAGCATGACCGTAAATTTATATAGAATTTGTTCAGTGTGTACTTAACATAAAAAATCAAAACAGTAATAGCAAACCTCATAAAAAAGATGAAAAAAAAAGAAAAAAAATCCATTCTCCTTCAAGAATGGATGTGTGAGAACTTTGTTCTCACAATGATTTCATGTTGGCTGTCTCACCCTCAGGTGACTTTGATCACTTGCACTGGCCAAGTGTCCAAAAATTTGCTTATAAAAAAGGGGCCAAGCGAGAGCTATCAATTTGTGAGTAACTTCTTCCTGATTTGTATGTATCATTGGTTTCCTTCTTGCAATCAAAGGTATGAACTCGTGCTTGGTCATGTCAGCATCAAAGATCACTGGTAACCTGATTGATTCCTACTAGCTCTAAATTGGCTGATTACATTTAATTAAACATTAGTCTCCACCTCCGTAATTCCTCACTAGAAATTCAGCAGAATATACTATTCTTTGACACTTTCTACTGGAGAAGAGACGCGTATTTGCATTTTTTCCATAGAGTTTAGTTTGAAAAATACAAAATCAAGAAAAAGAAAACATCAGGGGACAGAAAAATTCAAGCTCCTCTACAATCTCTGGAAGCAGAGGACACTGTTTGATGTTAGTGTCTGTTAGCCTTCAGAAAGACAAACTTCACACGCCTTAAGATACTGCCAGAAACATATCTGGGTCACTGGTTCAAATCCAGCCAACAAGGGGACTGACTGGAAGTAATTACCGTCTGATAATGCCACATGTGAAAATGACTTTTTTCCAAATCTATTCTGACCTTTAGACTAGAAAGCGTACAAACACACCGCAGCACTGATAAGATGATGAATTCTCTGAAAAAATGTCACAATAATTTTTGTAAGAGTGCTCAATGAATCAAGGCTGCACTAGTTTTAAGCTAATACTTTCAAGAGTTCAGAGGAACAAATTCATGAGGGTTTAGGCTACACTGTCCACATTCAGGTAAGAATAATAATCAAACTACTTACTGGAATTCCATGCAATTGTGGTTTATCTATCAAACTGTGTAGCTCATTCTTTGAAGCTTCTACTTTTTCTAAGTCTGCTGCATCCACCATGTAACTGCAATGGGAATATAGTTATTTATGGTATTATCTATGACTTGCAGAAAGTTGCATTGAAACATCTGAAATGTGACAAACGTATTGCACTGACAACAGCATTAAAACAGTCCTAAGTTGTATAAGACCTGCATTTATTAATACAGAAAGATACAGAATTAAGTACAGGCTGTGGGGAAAAAGTGGCCTGGAACATGCAATTACTTATATATCTGAGTTGCTGGATATGTAAAACAGATTACTTTTATCGTGTTGGGTCTTTTTAAGTGACGGAGGGAGACAGGAAGAAAAGCATATCTATATTAATAATATATATTTTAAAATACATTTTCCATGGGCATACACAAGAAAACTTACACAACTGCATTGACTCCTCTGCAGTAACGCTCCCACATGCTTCGAAACCTTGGCTGTCCTCCAATGTCCCATACCTGGAAAAGGTAAGAATACCTCAACCTCAACATGTTTTTGAACTACACATTACTAACAGAACAGAACAAAAGAACTCTTAAATGCAGCTTGCAGGTTGTATTGACAATGCCTAAATGGAGGCAGTTTCTTAAGTGACCTTCCTCAAAAGACTCGTCTTCTCAGTCCCCTCCAGTCAATGCAGGGGGACATGCACATTCACAGAGCTATTCAGTTCTGTGACCTTGGCAGCTCCAGATGTCCATTGGGAGAACTCTACCTTTTCCCACTCACCACAGGAAAAGTCTTACTCAGATATTAAAGTGAATTCTGCAAGTACAGTCTAAAACCCAGGAGGGAATAGCATCACTGTATGAAAACAGCTGTGAAGTTACATTTTTTATGGGGGTAGGGAGATGAGAGTTAAGAACACATCAGGCCTTCAGCAGGATAAAGACAGATATTAAGTAAATAAAGAGTTGGTCAGAGAGCAGATTGAGTCCCCATAAAGGATGATACACTCTAGGGAGCTCCAATATCTCCACAGCTCTCCCATTTGTTCATCAAATGTGCTTTAAAAGACACATGGATTAACTGATCAGAACCAGAAAGGAAGCAATAGTATAGGGTAGGCCTGAACTGATTAATCAGTGAATCTTAAGGAAAGGAAGCTCAAATTCTGCCTGGGATTTTATAAAAGCTCCAATCCTGCAAATACACATGCTATTAGTGTCTGGCAATCCCACTGAATTCCTTATTAAAAGGCTAGCACATTATTTTTCTGTACCAGAGTTACTTATTCTGCTTTGCTTGCAAAAAAACCCAGTATTTTTGGTGGGTGGCAATAACTGTGCTTCAAAACTGTTTCCAAGATCAAAATACCAGTGAAAGGATCTAAATTATACAGGCAAGGGCTGTGTGACAATGCAGCTGTTGCAGCTACTTCCAAAGACAGTTGTGACACACCTATTAAAATAATGAACACTAAAAAATAAGATGATTGGATTTGTTCCTATGTCCAAGAGAAGTAATTCTTATTTTAATCAGATTTAGCTATCAAAACAAAAGCTACTGTATACCAGATCTAGGATGCGTATCCATTACAGCATGAACTAAATTTGGAAGTAACATACACAGGAGCAACATTTTCTTAAGAGCTGTTTTCATATTTATACTTCACAAATCCAAACATATGTAGCAACAAAGACTTGTAGAAACAAGTGAGACTTAACACACCCTTGGGATAAGGCCTTTTTCAACTAACGTGGCCTATATTTTTAATTCCACCATCCATAAATCATATTTATGTATTAATTTCTCTATCATTTCCAACACTTTATGTTCATATTTTAGAAGAAGTATTTCCCAATTCACCATTAAAATCATTCCCTGATTTATAGCTTACTGCTACTTCTGGTATACAATTAGTATATCCTCTAAATGTAGATTGCCTTTGATCCCCTTTATAAGATCCAGAATTTTACACATAAAGAGTTGAGTGAACTTCAGACCATGAACTGTGTATTAATTAGTATCTGCACTGACATCTGAAGCGCTGTTTCAATAGTCTTAATGAAATAAACCTTTTATTTTAAAAGCTTGAAAGAGATGAGTACATAGTTCAGTATTACAGCTAGATGACAAACCTCACACCCACACCAATTATTCCAATAACTCATCAGGACCTTGAAACTATCAGTAGCCATATGGTGCACATCTGTGTATCTGGAAAAAGAAACCGAATAATTTTCTTGGTAGATCAGAGAAAAAAAGAAGGGGAAAGAGGACAGGCAAGGCCAATACTAAGATTAGATTTTGGAGACTGACGGCGATTATTCCTGGTAGCCAGAAAAATCTACAAGATTATGTAGCCTGGACTAATCACAAAGTAAGTAATATAAGGTAAAGAAACACTAGTTTTGTCCTTGTTTGATGACATACTATATCTATACTATATTAAATTGCACTGCAGGACAAGTATTACTCTCATTAGGAGAAAGAGTCACCTTGAAACAATGGAAAGGTAAGTCATTTCCAGTCAGTTTCCCTAATAAAGCTTACAATTATTCATTAGAGTATAACATGAAGGACAGAAGATAGACTAGGTGTTTTTAATAGTGCTGGGGGAACCCAGTTTACATCAATTTATTAAGTTACAATTATCTGAAATAGGGAAAGAAAATAAATGCATTCAATAAAAAAAATCCTCACCTCTTTGCCTATGAAATTAAAATGGTGCTAGGAGTAACCTCCTAATACTCTTTATTATATTGAATAGCCAATGATGGAATTAACTACTCTACTCAAAACACACACCTCTGCCCCAAACCACTTCCACTTAAAAGACTGAGCAGAGAGAACTGTGAGAAAACAAGGGCATCCCAAGAAAGGAAGGAGGCAGGTCTTGCATTAAAGTTTTATTGTCTTGCATGTTTTGTATATCACCTATTTTTGTATCCCAGTATTTAATAGACAGGTAAAAAGTATAATCTGGGTGACCTTACGAGCAGAATACTGTTTGTTTTTGTCTGAGTGTTTTTAAAAGCAGACTGGACTTCAAATTGCTCACATTGCTTTCATTGGTCACTCAGGAATAAAGTTTTTGTAGTATTTTAGTGGTAGTTTTATCCCTACAGGACTAGCTCATTTTAAGAATCAGAACGTGCATACAGAATTACCAAACCAAACAGAAGAAAAAGCTTCCTTGATACCCAGTACCATTGCCTCAGAGATTAAAATCATGGAAAAAACAAAGGGGTAATGGGTACAAGTTACTCCTGGTGAGATTCTGATTGGACTCCAGAAGAAAATTT
This sequence comes from Coracias cyanogaster, assembly GCA_033124195.1. NCBI lineage: Eukaryota > Metazoa > Chordata > Aves > Coraciiformes > Coraciidae > Coracias > Coracias cyanogaster. The sequence goes on along the minus strand of JAVSBS010022702.1, from coordinate 17,518 downwards.
TTCACCATGAGAACAATGAAACATTGGAATAATCTCCCAAGGGAAGTGGTGGATTCCCCTACATTGGACAGTTTTAAGATTCAGCTTGACAGGGTGCTAGGTCACCTCATTTAAACAGTATTTTTACCTTGAAAGGTTGGACTAGATGATTCTTGAAGTCCCTTCCAACCTCATAGTCTATGATTCTATTAAATTCTCAAGGAGTTGTTGTTTAGGCCCAATCTCAAAGGCATGCACTTTATTTCTACTGCATTTTATCAATCACTGTTTTCTTTGTTCCTGCTTACTCCTACAAAGTAGTAATTCTTATTGTGCCTGCAGGTCTACACTCTCATAAAACAATGCAATGTTTAATTTGTAAACTAGATTAATCAGTATAATGTGGAATAATTATTCACCATACCTCTTACATCAATTGTTTCTAAACCAGGAATCTCTCTGGATGTATCTGTTGCTCAATTTCCATACTTCACACGGCTCTAAGGCTCCTCCTTAAGACTGCAGCTATCAGCTGAGTTTAAGGAACAAATCTTTCGCACAGAGGAATCATGACAGTTGAGCAAAAATGCAGCTGGGGAATATGTGCAAAAGGTTTTTGAAAGCTTTCAGTTACAGGAAGGCTCATTAAAACTCCAGTTGCATTTCTTTAAATCAGCTTACATTGTGGGAAGGATTGACAATCAATAAGAAAGCTGCAGGAAGGGAAAAGTAGTATTTTCTAGATGTCAGTTTTACATGACTTTTTTTCAGACACGCTATGTAGGATATTTCTTGCAGACAACGACACATTTTTATCTCGATGCCAATGCATGGGTTCAGTACCTAAGATCTCACAGTAGTCAGTGAAGCCTAGACAGCTATTCAGCTGACCAGATGTAATATCTTCTTTGGGATGACAGAATTGTGCCCTAGGCTTGATCATACTGACTTGAGCTCCTCCAATTGTTACTAAAGAAGCTTAACCCTCACTGCAGACATATAGCTGTTTGTATTCAAGCATCTTAATTTGCAAGCCGAACAAAACACTACAAATACCTGGACTCAGAAGTGTATCTTTCTGGTTGGAAGTAGAAAATACCTGTCATATAACCTAACCTGAACAAAAAGGTGAGGAAATTCTAAACACAGAAAAGTGTTCGAGCAGAATAAGGTAGCACCAACAATGTTCAACACCATGTGGTACCCAGACAAGTCTATGTATACTGAGATGCGATTAACGAGCTCATACATATGCAGCAAACAAAGTCACAGCATTCATAGCCAACTCAATGTGTAATGGCAGGGAGTAGCTGGAAAGCCTGGGATTCATTTCCCTCAACTTCAGCCACCTAAAATGTAGGCATCTAATCCAAGTGACTAAAATCTCTCTGTGAGGCTACTGAACAGCTCAGAGGGCACCCACAGATTCCATCTGCCTTACCCACCTTGCATACCAGTTGAACCAGTCCTGAAAAGCACTAACTGCTCTCCACCAAGTTCAGACAATGGGCTCAGGCTGGCTTCCTTCTTTTCACCTGGTTAAGCTCAGGGGAGACAAATCCTAAAGAGCCACCTATACTACACTGGAATCTTCAGCCAGTAACATTCAGCTTCCCCATGTAATAAAAAGGCAGAATAAAAAGGGATAAATCAAATAACCTTCAGATTTTTAATAAATTGCCCTGTGGATCCAAAACCATAGAACTTTACTTGTAGTACAAGCCATGTAACCTATTATGGAAGTTAGAACACCTTACTACCTTAAAGTACTTACTACCTGTTTATTATCCTGTATTTTGGAAATGTCTTTACAGTTGCTCTTAAAGCTAAAAAAAATATGCCACATAGCTAAATTTTCTGCAGGCAATATTTCCCAGACCACTTTTCTTTGAAATCAGTCTTGGTCCTTTAATGAATCCTGATGTCACTCCGCACTGGCAATAAAGTCCAACTTTTCAATATTTTTTGCAACTATGTATTTTATTTTAGTCACATTGGACAGAAAGAACCCTATATGCACACTTCACAGTTTGTAATTATTTAACTTAATCATAGCACTTTCACTGAGAACAGGAAATGGACTTGCAACACAAAAGGGCTGAGTATCTTTAAGTCCTGAAAACAAGCATGGAGGCATTTTAATGGGAGGGTTTATTTCTCAAAAAAAGCATGGAGGCATTTTAATGGAAGGGCTTATTTCTCAATGACCAGGGGCATATTTGCCATTTTATCAAGGTACAATGTTGGAAGGATCAACAGATGGATTTTAAACAGGACACAAGAGCAAAGACTGTTCTCAGAAACTGTTTTCTAACTTTTTGTTGCTTACCTCTACACAGTGTTCTAAGGCAGGAAAGTACCAGGGAACCCAGCTTTAGATGTAAGACTGCAATCCTCTCCATCAAGACATAACACACCTCTAAACAGAAAGAGCCAAGCCAATCTAGCCTCAATATTGTGTCCTCCCCAAAGCAGAAAGCCCAGATTCTGTGTGACCACGCAGAACTCTTTGTACCCTCTTTTCACATGATCATGAAAAAGAAGTCTCTAGAAGTCAAAATCCAAGAGATTCTGGTGAAAGTAGGCATATAGAAGTTGTAAGTTGTAGACAGAACTTGCATTTGGAAGACTGAGGAAAAGGAGACCAGAGATAAGGACACTGATAGATCAAAACAGCCAATCAATAACTACTGTAGTGATTATTAATTTTGCTTGTCCTTGAAGAACATATAACCATGAAAGCAAAAAAGAATATTTGCTCGTTAGCAGAGAACAGCCAGGAAGATGTGCAACAGTGTGCATGCTGGGAGCAGGTAATTTAATATTGGTATATTAGACAGGAAAAGGACATTCTTTCATGACAGGTTTAACCCCACAGAGAAGCTTCCTGGTGCTCTTATCATGTGTCCCACTTGCCCTCTATCTCACAAGTCTGTACAATCCTGATAGATTCCCAGCACTTATCAATGAGGTAAAGCTGCCGCAGACAGAGCCGACAAAGGACAGCCATTTATGGTCCTCAGGTGTCCCAACAGGATGTTTCTATAAGCTGCAGATAACTTCAAGCTGGGAGTGGTTAAAAAGAAAAGATCAGAATCCTAAAATACCCAGACCACCTAGAGAAATGGTCTGAAATATGGCAGCTGATTTAACATATACAAGTTCAGAACGCTACATTTGGATAGAGGGAACCAAAAGCACTAGGAAAATAAGCAGGTGGAGGTGCAGTACAAAAAGCTTGAGCAGTTCACAAATTAAGTGTTTCAACAGCACTGCAGATCTTAAATCAGCATGTACTAGCACAAGTATCTTATGTATGAATTTGGAAGGACGTACTGCCCTGGCTTCAGTTTCAAGGAGGCTCCTATAATGGTTTTGAGTGGCAGTCTATAGAACAGGCACAGTCAAAATTGAAAAAGTCCAGATGTGAAAAGGATAAGGTGAGATTTTGAAAATATGACCTACAAAGAGGGAAGGGGGGAGCAAAACCATAATATTTCCCAGGAAATGGCTGCCAGAAACAGAAGAAAAAAGCAGCTCAATTCATGATGACAGCAATTCATGTCAGACAATGAGGAAAAAACGTTTCCTACACTTAGAGCCAAAGAACATTGTACAAAACAAGCTCTGCTGCCTTTCTTTGGATGCGCTGCAGCACCTCAGTGTAGTGAGGGGCCCAAAACTGAACACTATTTGAGGTGTGGTCTCACCAGTGCCAAGTACAGGGGATATCACTTCCCAGGTCCTGCTGGACACACTTCCTGAGTGACCCAAGCCATATGGACTAGCCAGTACTTGCTGAAACACTGCTGGAGCTATACAGGCCATACACACAGAGGCTTCTATCACTGCATGATATGTGAGATGGCAACAACAGGTAAGATATTTTTTTAACTGCAGCTGAATAGCAGGATAAAGCATTATAAAGCAGGAGGATTCTGTTTCTGTCAGGGTGTTTGGAGACTCGGAAACTACTCTACGGCGGAGTGCTGCAACAAGGAAGCTGGAAAGGAACACAGAGCTGTGATCCCCCTCCTCTCTCTGTGCCACAGGAGCGCAAAAGGGAAAGTGGTGAGAAGCTTGGTGCCCTCCAGCAGACTGGCCTGCGCTGGAGCTCCCGTGGAAGGACGCTGGCCTCTAGTGGTGACAGCCGGGGTGACCGCAGCCAACCTCCCTCCCGTCTGCAACATCCACCGGGGAGCAGAAACTGGCTGGTGGTGCTTGCTTTAAGAAAACGAAGCGCAAGAGCAAGGAAAATGAAGCATTGCCTCTGCGCCTGCATGTCTTGTCTTGCTCCGTTTCTGTATTACACCTGAGATTATTCTAAGACCATCAGTGCGAGAATCAAAGGTTGATTAGTTGGAGCTTCACAACTGTTTAAAACAATAGTTTGAGATGCATGTCTTCTGAGGCTTTCAAAATTTGGTTCCTTAAAAGAAATCTTTTACCTGTTGTCTAGCTTACTGAACAGTAAATCTCACCAAAGTAAAAAGACTACTAATACTGAGATGATCCAAAATAGAGAAATTCCATCAAAATCAAATCATTCAGCTAACAACAAAACTTGCTTGGAATTAAAACCCCAAATTAATTCAGTCATAGATTTTCTTTGTCAGAAAAAAAAAAAATTATAGCCATCAGTTTTGTTATGAACTTCATCAAAATAGTTTTAACAGGTCCCTAATTGTAGTATCTTAGGTACTTCTATGCTGGAAATATCCTGTAATTTCTTACCTCAACCACGCCTCAAAATCCATAAAGCTTCCTGCTTAGATTTCAAATACTGCCTAGTAAAATCTTTCCTCTTTGCCTCCTCTTTTTTTGGAAATAACAGGTGACAAGTTTCATTAAATACACTGACAAGCCAAAATTTGACAAGTCACAGTTAAATCTGACAGCTTTACATTTCTGATCACGCTCAACTTCAATTAAAGAGCACATGAAATTGGCATCTTCCTACGAAATGTTTTGGTTTGCATAAATCAGTGTTTTTCTTTCAGTGTGGTTCAGATACATACTCAGACACACAGGCAGGCACCCATGACCATACTTTTTACACACTAGGATTAGAGACTAAATATAAGAATAAAACTACTGGTTTCTGGAAATGACTGCGAAAATCAGATGAAAGTAAAGAAGACTGTAGGCTCCTTAGTTCTCGTGGCCTTCTGGAATTTTACAGAATCTAGAGATAGAATCATAGTAAAGAAACTAGGCAGTGACGCTGCACTAGCATAGTACTTCCTTCTTAGTGGCCTACCCCAAAATACAGCAAAAAACAGACAAATGATTAGCATCATCTACTTGGTGGCGTTGCAACTTACTTAGCCTAAGGTGATCAGTCTTATGCTTCTGGAATGCCATTTTTTCACTTGATGACTTGTTCACCTAGATAGCTTCTCAGCCTCACTCTCTAGTAAGCTTAATTGATTCTGTTTTGCAGTGTCCCCTGAGACCTTTGAAAAAGGTGAGATGCAAGACCACAAAGATCATTCCTGCCATGTTTGAAGGACTTCAAGGTTTAGTAAAATAACACTTTATCCAAGAATTTTAATAACAGCTGACAGTTGGATATCATAATATCTCTATGAAAAAGGTAACTTGATTTGCTGGGATAAAAAGGCTAAAGAAAAGTTCACTCTGAATCCTTGTTGACAAGGCTGCAAATAGCTCATCAAAGGATTCTAGTAAAAGGAACTCCCTCACCACTCTTCAGTCATCAACTTAAATGATGTCATTCTTCTCACAGTAAAATAGTTTTGGAAACTTTATCTAGCAATTAGGCTGTAAGATTTTAACAGCTTACCTAGACACAGGAATAGTGACATACAAGTAGTTCATCTCGACAGGCTTTTAAGGAAATAAGCATCTATACATAAGAGCCGTATTCTCCTACACCTCTCACTTTAACTGCATGTTGTTGTAGCAAAAAGACCATGAGAACTGGTTAAGATATTTTCCTGTGCAGACTGGCTTCCAAGCCAAGTACCGTTTTTGCAACTAATAAACATATTAATAATGTTAGCATTATTCCATTATTTTTAACAACTCTATTATAAAAAGTACATATAATACGACTTTTGAGATCAAAGTGGGTAATTTTGATTCTTAGAAATCAAGGCACAGTTCCACAGAAACTCACACACTTCCTGCCCACATGAACCTGCAGTATCGTTGGTGCAGACAACTCCAGTACAAACTTATTAGTCAACTCCTTCATCTACTTGGACTACCCTGGGTTTAAAAATACTTTATTTTGACGACTCTGTCTACTTGTAAATAACTTTTGTTTCTCCAGTTGAATGAACCATCAACAGCTTTCTCATCTTCCTCCACATCTGCCAATTCTGTAGCAGTATCAGTATAGCACTCCAACTATCCTTACACTTCCTCAATATAAACTCTAAATCACAGCCTTATTGTTTCTATGCAAAAGACAAAAAAAAAAAAGGGAACTTAAAGGAAATTCCTATTCCTGTGGATTATTTATGAACTACGGCTGAATGTGGTAACGTTTTTATTAACTGTGGTATGTACAGACTTCTTTGCTTAGTGATGAACCAAGGCAGATGTGATGAGATGTGTATGAAACTGAGGTTTAGGAATAGTCAAAACAGAATGTTCTCCTGGATGAATCAGGAAGCACTGCTAAAACTGAAGTGGAAGGTACTGCTTCCATACAAATGTTCTCTTCTGAAAAAGAAGGGAAGGCTCAGGCAGGAGGACAAAGAACACCTGCATCCCTGAAAGAAGAGTAAGAAAAAAAAATACCTCTGTGAATAACTGAAAACTTAAGACTACTTATACTGAAACAAACAGCTTCTGCTTGTGAGTCTGCATTTGCTGCTTCATATCATAATAATAATCACAATTTTGTCACCGGCCTTGTTCTCCTATACATCTGTCATTGATGCAGAAGAGGTCAAGAATGGTTGGGATGGCCTCAGGATGCATTTGCACTTGTAAGGCAATATCTCTGATGTTCCTGTTGTAAACACACTATTTGATTTGCTGTCATTGCTAGTATACATGTTAGTTTGTGTATAATAAACAGAATCCTGAGGAGAAAACCTGTACAATTAGCACATCAGACTGTTCTTCCGGTATCAATGCCCATTGACTTCTCCATGAATTCTCTTTCATAACTAGTATGAGCCATTAATTAATCATAAGGACTAGAAATCTTAACACCATCCAAGGCTGTAAATCCTAACAAGATAGCACTAACCATTTTTTGGTTTTAAATACTGTCACTGATCCATCTGAATCCACAAGCAGTCTACGTGTGCATATTGTACACATAATTCTGGCACCCCTGTAGCAATAGGCAGTGTTCGTCGTGCCTAGAAGTTTGTAGCTACCAGGGTGGATGGATGAAGGAAGACACTGTTCTCACCAAATGGAGAGACCACTTTCTTCCTGTCTCATTCTGTGTTTTAAATATGGTGGTTTGCAGCTAGCTAAGTCAATCTATCCAGGCTGCCTCCAAAATACATGATCTTGCTTCTGTCTGTATCCTGCCTTCTCACTCTGTGGTGGCACCAGCAATCACACAGCTGTTTGGTAAGCTCACTGCTTAGGTAATTTGACTTGGGAGAAGTTAGCTTGGGGGCAAGGTTTGGTTTGGTTGATTGTCAGGCTTTTTTAGAGGTTGCTTTCATCTAGATGAGTTGGCTGATCTGACTACCATTTTGCCATGTGAGCACTGGTGCTGACAGAAAACAGGGGCAAGGATGCAGGGCGAGCCTTCAAGTAGAATGTAAAAATCTCACAACATGATCTATTTAAGCTGATTGTAAAAGCTGACCTTTAATCTCTGCCACTCTCACTAGGCTGGCCTGATGCCCTCCTAGGTTTCCCAGAAGGGAAGTCTAGTTTGTCCTTAGCAGAAGGAACATCATACTGAGATTTAGAAGTCTACCACTGGCAGAAAAGTGGGTGTATCAAAAAGGTTACTCCATAACTTTTTTTTTAGGGGACGCTGGTTTTATTTCCCGTTACAAGAAAGACTCTGTTTGGAATGCAGAATTTGGACCCCAAAGGAAAATAGATTCAGAAGTTCTGATTTGGATTAAAGAGGCAGTTTTGGGGGAGAAGATAAACAGGAATGTAGCAAGCTGCTATTTAGGCTAAAGTACGTTGTCTCTGTAGTGAAGTTCAGCTCTTTGCTCAGCAACATGTGGATAGTTGTTGAGACACATTCAATAAAAGGATCCAGGACTAGACTTTTTTTTTTTTTTTGCCTCATTCACTGACAAATTCACTCCTGGACTAAGCAAGGATATCTGTTGCTTTCTCTTTAAGGGATAGGAGCAGGTATATTGAGGAATGAGGTGTTTATGGATTGGCCTTTGTGTGTATATGCAAATGGATGAGGCCGAAGAAACCAGACAGTGGAAGAGAGAAACAGGTTTGATGAGAGGCCAAGGGCATGAGGAGAGTTGGAGGAAAACTCCATAGCAAGGAAAGAGAGCAAACAGCTCTCTGCCGATCGGTGTACCTTGTTGTTACAAAGCATGAATACTGCCCTACTGCAATCAAAGCAGATGTTCCTGTAAATTGAAATGTCCCCTTACCAGCCTTACCTTATATGTAGTTCCACAAGCAGAGCTGGCCACAGAGAAATGAACCAGCAGAGATGAGGGAGAGCTTGTATATACTGAGGGATGATCTTGTATATATCGAGATCAGAGGTGAAGAAAGGGCAAGACCAGAAGTGAAACTTCATCATCAATAAAATTCAGTGTTTTTTCACCACTTTCAAACATAGCATACATAAGAACAAGCACAAACTATCATGAAATAACAGCCCCCATTTACAACAAAAGCTGCCTGTTACTCAACAGAATGTGCACCTTGTGTGCTACTTCTGTCTCCTGAAAGACCAGTTCAGTTACCTTTTACTCTTTCTGATTCCAGGTCTCCAAATTAAACTAAGCATAGAGAGGCGGCTGCAAGAACTAGTGCTGAGAGGCTTTTGATTCTGGTCATCTACGTTTTCCCCAGATAAAGTCCAACTGATGCAGGCTTACTCATATTGCCATATAAATTCCTCCGTGTTTTCAGAAAGCTCCCCACTGTGTAAAGTAATACTAGTCTTGACCTTTTACTTCCAAGAAGAATTTGGACACATTGCCTTGAGCATTGCAGTGCTCATCGTGTGACAGTCTCAGGTTTTTTAAGCCCATAAACACATACACACTATCTACACTGAAAAAAAAGTTTAGGCTTCTATCAATCATTTACCTCTTAGGAAACACATGAATTAAAAATGCTCATATGATGCTACTTTGTCTTGCTCAGCTGCTCTGTGATAAGAGCAAGGTCAGATTCTCTCCCAGAGCAGGCTCTAATCATGTATTTATCATAATGATCACGCATAAAGTCGAGGTTACCAAGGCAATAATGATTCTTTCCCACTTTACTCCATTTTACGTCTGACACCATTTTCCTTTTAAGCCTTTTACAGTCTTTACCATGGACCTAGTTTTAAGATCATCACTATCATTTCTTTTTGGCAATATACCAAAATAACCTGGGAAACTAACATCAGACCAAATAATGGGTAATGTTAAAGAGTTTTTGTTTCAGCCAAACCTGACACGAATTTCAAGAGGATATATGGGAAGGAGGGTTGGTGTGATGAAACAAGTTGGGTGACATTAGACTTTGCATTTCAACAGATTTCAAAAGACTGGCATATTAGGCACTGTAACATCTAAGCAGTTGTAAAGGAATCTATTGATTACTCAGCACACTTATACCATAAAACCAGAAACACAAAGTGAAATGTACTGCTGAAGGGCCTATGGTCATATGAAATTTTGAAAAAGCATAGCAAGACACTAAAATCAGAAACAGACAGGCAGTCACAGTATTTATACCACTATGGTCACTTCGGATTTAGGGTTTTTCAGTTTGGCTTTAACAGAAGTTAATCATCCCTTTTACCATCCTTCACCTGCTCACTGTTTAGAGAGAATGGATACACAGCTAACAACTGCTTATATTCACTTTACAGGTCATTTCAGAAAATCCTCCCTAGGTTTAGGAATCACACCAAACCACAGGAAAAGAGTATCTTTAGAACTGAGAGAGAAGGAGAGAAAATGAAAGGAGGGAAAAGTTACCCTATATAACTTTCACCCGATTTTAGAAAGAAGTTATTAATTTGATCTAGACCAATCAACCAGGCTCCCTTTATAATCAGAGAGAGCCTTAATGCTACCAGAGCAATAATCTCTATTTTGATGCCTATGGCATGAATCACAACCAAACTGGCATCATCTGTATTTCTCTATAGGCCTATCAGATTATTCCCTGGCAACCAACGTACATTAGAAGTTTTATTTCCATACAAATAACTTTATGCAAGACAGACTGCGCTCTCTGCTGAAATGCATAAGTTGGGGGGCAGGGGGGGAGGAGAGAGAGGAGAGGGGAGAGAGAGGAGTCACCTCAGTTCGCTTAATATCTCAGAATTTTATGTCCTTTCTAACCCAAAAGAGTGCAACAAAGCTTCTGCCTAGCATGGATATAAATAAATCAGACTAATGTAACAGAGAAATATATGACTATATGCTTTTGAAAAGTTATTTGAGCTAGAAAAAGATAAATGATACTATTATCTTAGAAGAAATTTCCTAAATTTTTGCATTCCAAGTTGAAATCACTTCGTCTATTACTTATTCACTCTGTATTAATTCAAATATGCACACCTACCTTTATGGTAACATTTCCTTTTGTTATTTTTCTCATATTGAAGCCTACTGTAGGAATCATATCTTCTGTTAACTGCCCTGACTAGGGAAAAAAAAAAAAAAAAGTATTTATTATAATATAGTTGATACACAGTAGATAAGTTTCTAATTTGCAATATAAAATTTTTACTTTACAACACTGTAAAACATCACATCAATTTTCTGCAAGAACACTGCCCAGCACTTCAATTAATGCATTGTCACGCCAAGGAAGACTGTTCATTTCAGCCCCTTTAAATGATCTTTTATTCTCCTTAGCAACAAAGATCACCCCAGAAACCACGAGACTTCAGATAATCCTTCATCTGATCCTTCAGCAAACCAGAAAGCAACACAGAATCATACAATAGTTTGGGTTGGAAGGGAACTTTAAAGGTCATCTAGTCCAACCCCCAATATAGAATATGATACTATACTAGGATTTTTCCCTGTAGTTTCTCACTACCTTACCAATGGTTTAACCCAAATAAAATAAAAGAGCGAAGGAGTACTCATGCAGAGAGTACTACACACAGACCCTTTCCTTCTGAGCAGGTGACAGTAGAGGAGTCTCACTAGGGAAGCTAAGAGAACACCCCTAAGACAGCAAGTAACAAGGTACTAACTCAGTACATCATAAACCCAAAACATGAAATCAAAGTCCAGCCTCCTCCCCCAGTTCAGAGAAATATTTTTACAAGACAGATGCTTGTCATCAGGCCAATGGGAACCTTACACACATCTACCCACTACAGAAGACAGCTTTTGAGGAGAAAGGTGAAACCCAGATGTAAGTAGGTAACTCATTATTCATTCTTCCTTTTCAAAATGTATCATTAATAAATTATTGTGTCTCGTAGGCATGGTGCATTAAGATGGCAACTTAACAGTTATGTCTACACAGAGGCGCCGGTGCTCTCTTGCAACATACACAGTAGTCATTTACTCTAGTCATCCAGAAAGGACAGTAGCACCTTCTGGACTTGCACTGCCCTTCCACATCTATCTGCTCATATTCCCTTCATCATGTTGAGTGCCCTGAGTTTTTAATGGAAGAAAAAATGGGTATGTGGACAAGGAGGGAAGACGGCATGCTCCAACATGTCCCTCCCATCTCAGAAGTGGATGATCAGAGGTTCAGAGTACCCTGGAGCAGCTATGTGCCTCACAGTGAACACAATGCCACCAGCTACCCCTAGGGCTACTGCTGGTCTCGGTACGCTTTCTGCAACTTTCCTCTTGGCTGTTTGTGGCAGATTGTGAGCATACTATGTCCCCAGTTTGTGTTCACAAACTAAGATTAATTATTTTTTAACTGGGACTTTAAAAGCTGTATAATCTTTGACAGTTATTTAAACCTCTCACAGGATTTTGGGGTTTGGAATTAGATCCTTCAGGCAAGAAAATTCCCATCAATTACTTGTCTAACTTTACCTATGGGAACCTTCCTGCTAAATTCTGTACTATACACCTTCCCCATCTTTTGTTTCTGAAAATCTCTTTTTTCTCTCCTCTTTCTTTGCTTCAGTGACTTGTCAGCAATAGAAAAAAAAAAGTGAAGACAAATGCACCTGCAGTCTTACACAGATAGACACACCCAGCAGTGACAGTTTTTAATTGGGTAGAGTAAGACAAAGCCAAAAAGGATCCATCTCCTGTAGCAGTAATAGCCTCATTTGCTAAGATATATAGTACATTTATTTGTGGAGGACACACATATAAACACATATGAACATATAAACCCTGAGAATGTAGCATTTGCAGCATCATTACTCAAGCACAAGAACACCTGGAAAACCAGTCAGGCAACTCAGGAGGCTACTGTTTAAACAAATTCATAGAAAGTCAGGGTTCTACTTTTGTCAGCAAATAATACACCATATGTAATATGCTGAACTGGAAGATAAAAATAAAAAAAAATAACAACATCATTAACTGCTCTAGTATTGGGGATTAAATGCAACGAATTAGTGTCCCCTTCACCGGTCTTTAGTCTTTTCCTTTAAAAATTTTCCATTCTGGCTGAAGGGAACCAGCTACAAGGGAAGTATTATGTTTACATTTATTTCCTCGCACAATGAAGAAAAGAAAGTAACAGCTTGAATCTTTTGCCCACATTAGTCCAAAAGCTCTGATTATTGTGTTTTGTTTCAAGTGCTGTAAGCAACATAAAGTAAAAAAAATCTGTTCCATTTTGCTTGCTAAGGAAGTTTTATATGACAAATCACCTATTTTTGTGAATATTCAAGATGTGCAAACAAGTTTATTGTCATATCTCAGTAAAAAAGAGATTACATCCTGACACAGATGAAAATAACTCATTTGTTTGCAACGTCCTCTTTGAATGTTGTTGAATATTAAGCTGACAACAGAATATTGTCATTACTCCCTACCATATCAACAACCATGGGCCAGATTCTACTCCATTACATCAGTGCACATCCAAGGCGGTGATGTTACCCAAGTTTTCCACTGGTAACAGAGGACTAAGGATGGTTCAAACTCTCTAGGGATGAGACTGTCTTAAAGGGTGTTTATTCAGTGTTAGCATGATAGGATCTCTGAAAACTATTATGAAGTGCAAAAAATAGTAATTTCCTACCATTTGTTTTTATGGTCCATTGCAGTTTGCATTTTAACCACCAATGCATGTAGAGTTCCCAATCCATCTGCCATCCATGCATCAACTCTATTCAAGAGTACACTATTATCCACTGCCTTATGCTATGTTGTTTACTCCCAAGTTCTCCAACCACCCTTCTTTGGTAATTATCATGGCGTGTCATCCTCAGATGCACAAGACCCAAAAGCTACAAAACCTGCCATCTGTGACACTCCCCAAGTCAGAAAACATCGATGCCTTGTAGAATATTCTTAAGCAATACATTTGCTGGTGAAAATCAGACCTGCAGGAACAGCAGTGCTCTAGTATTGAAGGTACTGGCATGAGAGAGACAAGCATGTATGATGCCATTCCACTGGTGGTGTAGTGTGAGCAGTCAGTCAGTCACATGCACAGTCTAATAACACATGCTACCGTTACTGCGGTCTCTGAACTGCTGTGTTCTTCTCTGCTTCATTTATTAAATCAATCCAAGAAGCAACATAATTTGTGACGCCTTTCCCCTCCTTCCTCAGCAAAGCCTGCCCTTGGGCGATGAACACTTCCAGTAGGCACGAGGACACTGAAACGCGTGTTACCAAGACCGCCCAAGTGCCTAACAAACTAAAATACCAGTTCCTGATATTTTCCGCATATTGATTGCTGATGTCCCCCAAAACATACTTTCTTCATGCACTTTCCCTATCCCATTACTTTTTCTCCTGTTCTCTCACCGCTGCTTCATCATTCTAATTCACAATCTCCCATTTTTTCCCTTAATCCATACTTCTGCACAAAAGCAAGTAACAAATAGTATATACCCATACCACTGTTGTCTCAATTTCTTTGACTTTAGGCCATAAACCTTCCAGTCTGGTTTCAATTTGTGATCTAGCATCTTTTCAGGATAAAGACCAAAGAACATCTGGAACCTTCACCTCGTGGCAGGTGAAGCTGTAATACATCTGACAGCAATGATTATGCCACAGCAAAGGGTATGCACTAAGCTTCATAATTAGTAGTAATCCTATTTAGCATAGGTATTTGTTAAGCATATATATATATATATTTATATTTGTTTCCATCTTCTGATGGGAAATTAATCTTCAGGATGGACCCAAATGTGGCAAACAAAGATGAGGAATGTATTTCAGCATGGTGACGAAATGGAAAACATCATGGTAGGTGTCAGCGTTAGAGAGGGACAAGGCTTCAAGGCCATCACCACAGTGTGAAGATGTGCTGGTTTTGGATGGGATAGTGGGAATACCCAAATCAGACTATGTGACCTGATCTCTTTGGTAGCACTCCAAACTAGAGACGTGGGTCCCCAACATCTTGTTTCGCCTCAAATGTGGAAATACCTGGATCCACAGTGTTGGTTCAGGTCAAGTTTTGCTGACTATATATTTATAGCATCAGCACCATCGTTACCTGAAATGTAAGATCCATCGTTATATATTTTTATAGCACAAATAAGTCTCTGCAATGGAGTAGGCTGCTTTACTATCACAGAACACTTGGAAGACTCCATATGCTAGGTGCTGCACGGCCCCACAACACTGCTCAGCTGGTCCTGAAGTGTGTAAATCTCAACAGACAAGACAGAAAAGTGAAATATCTCATCAGGGGTTAAATGTTTCCCAGAAAGATTAAGTGGCTTGTCTGCAGTCACACAGGATAATCAATTGTGGCCTTTTGTGCCCCAGCTCAGGCTTTTAGCTAGGAGAACAAATGTCCTGTGAGCTGCTAACTGTAGCAAGGCAGCAATATTTTTTTTACATACAGTATTCTATCACCAAAGTGTCAGCAAAATAAAGAATTACCTTTCATAATCACATACCTTTGCAAAAGATGTAACAGATTTTAGAACAATATAACAGATCCTTTGAACTTGGACAAACCCTCCAAGTCTTTTTCACATACTATATTTTGACTCCCTAGATACTGTAAAAGACTTCAGTCAGTGTACAGCTGAATTAATGTTGTAGAATTTACCTGCACATCCTCTGGTGTCCTTTTATGAGGGTATGACTAAAATGTATTTTTTTAGAGCATGCTACTGTATGTGCAATATATTGTTTCTTTAAGCTTCCAACACTACGAGCCTTAAGCATTATTGCAGAATTTAAAAATTGTTGCAAAAATTCTTACAAAAAATAGAGACTGCTTAATTTTATGTTTTTCCCCATGGTAGTAATCAGAACCACTTCATTCCCAGAAACCACTCTCACAAATGGACTGTCTTTATTCCACACATCACCAGCTGGGTGATATTGTGGAGATGGGAGAAATTCTTGCACTTTTAGTTTTAAGGCAGACAGAAACATTTTACTTATTCACTGAAAATTCGATAATTGCTTTGGCTGAAACAAGTCTTGAAAAATATCAAGACACATAGCAGAAAAAAGAATAGTGAATTATTGGGAATTATTTCCTGATCCTGTTACCCATCCAAGCAGAATAACCCATTTCCTCAACATCAACTTTTCCAGCCATGTCTCCCAAGTTATGCCCCCAAATTATGTTTAATGTAAATGGTAACTGGTCGGTAAATTTGTGACTGCTGGCTGAGGCAAGGATGTACGTATTTACTGAATGGCCATTTGGCTGCTACTAAGAGACAAGAAAAATGGCAGAGTTCTGCTACACTTTCCCTCAATGCAGGATCTGATCAAGTTTCTCTCTTTCACCACGCCACCAATTTTCAAGAAACTTTGAAAGCTATACCATGTTCTAGAGCTGCTAATAACACCACCACTGCCTCAGTTTTAAAGGTGGCATCCAAAATTCTGACTCTAACCCAAAACACTAATGCTAGGGAATAGCATAAGGACAAAGAGACTACCGTATCAAGGGCAGCACCTTATGCTATTGGGGGGAAAAAAAAAAACCCAACAGAAGACTCTTTTTGTTTGTTTGGGATTCATCACTTAAATCTGTCTGCTTTTCTCCAGACTTTATATTAAAAGAAGCAAAGAAAAATAACTCCCTAACATTACCGTTGCAGGGCCAGCTCCAGCGTCCAACTGACTTCTGGAAATGTTGAATTAAATTTACAAGAGTAAATAAATTAGTATCTGCGAAAAAAAAACATTACAATTGCACTGTGAGTCATTTTGACTGTGTCTACACAGGGCATGAAAAAGCATAAAGTTTTACACCTTTACAGCTAGCCCTGAACCAACTGCTCGTGACAGCAAAGTCACAAGAGCTTCCAGTTTTTGTGGTCTGACCGACGTAATCAGTGACGGTTGTCACAAACTGCATTCTGTAAATTGAGAAATTACATCTCTAAAAAGAAGATGAAGAACAAATCTCAAACTATTTTGATGAATTTGCTGTTTCAATAGTAGAAGTATCCAAAGTAAATTTTTGAAGTGCTTTGTTTATACCTGTATGAAAGTCCTTCATCAACCAATACCACCAGCGTTGTAACCTTCTAGAGCATCACACACAATTTCAGTGACACCTTTAGAGACTGGCAGATGGATCCAGGCTAAGTGTTAGCTCAGAAAAACAAGCCCTTCTCTAATGCTGCGTGGCAAGGCTGCACACTAAATGTTGCTTATCCTGTGCAGGCAGAAGATCCCTGATGAAATAGCATGTCCCGTCATTGCCTGCTATGCAGAACCACCGTCACCAGCACCACCGCTTGTTGTGACAAGGGAACAGGCTAAAGTAGACCCTCCAACATCTGTCAGAGAAGAGCTCAAGTAAAACCACGGTAAACCCTGGATCGGAAAACCTGTGCTTACACAACAAATCATTCAAGAAGAGTTTAATGGGAAGAGTGGAGAACCTAGGGGCGTGAGAACCACCATCCCCACAGGTGAAGGACCTACAAAATCCATCCTGCTAAGAATCCTGTCAAACCAGTGCGGCCCTCGGCCATCCCCTGTTGGGTGTGGGGCGCTGGGCACGCAAGCCCACGGCGGCAAACCCATGCCGGGCCGCCCGTCCTGCCACACTCCCTCCCGCCAGGGCCCAGCTCTTCCCCCCACACGATCCCCGCCCGTCCCCCGCGCCGCCCGGAGCCACCACCCTGTTGCTCTCTGGGGCTGGTCGGGGCCTCCGTGCGGCCGCCGCAGGCCGAGGGCTCGTGGGACGCCCCTTCTCCTGCTGACCCCGGCCCGGCCCCGCCCCGCCCCGCCCGCCGCGGACGCGGCTCCGCCACCTCACACGACGCCCGGCCGGG
>JAVSBS010022701.1:17357-33164 GCA_033124195.1 Coracias cyanogaster | reverse complement strand
TGAACTGTTTACCTGGAAACCTTGTTTAGAGTACTATCTTCACTGAATAAGTTTTGAATTTAATGGATAGTGCTGTACCTAAATATTCATATAAAATATCATTCTAAAAATGTGACACCTTGCTTTGCTGCAGGTTAATAAACTCAAGAGAGAAGTAGCTCACATGAAGCAAGAGCTCCAGTACAAAGAGCATGGATTTCAAACACTGAAGAAGTAAGTTTGTTCTCAAGATCTCATTTTTAGTCTAGAACATCTCTGGCTTGTAACGCACCCCTCTCTACACTTATAAATAGCTGCCTAAATAACGTAAGCTGAAATATGTTGCTGCTGCTATCTTTAGGCATACGCAACTGAAAGCAGTATACAGCCGTGGGGGTAGTTTTCTCAAATTAATTGCCTGTATGTGATTAACCACATCAGAACTGACTTCATGGCAGAAAGATTTTGAACCAGGATCTTGTCAGTTAAATGGTATTCTGTTTTACTCAGTATTGCTCAATATGGTTGACACAGTACAGCCTATTGTCTTAATTATAAGAGCCATTCTTTTAAGGCACTGAGGAAAAATTTGGGGTGGAGTGGAAGGGGAGGAAAAGTTTCAGGTACTTACCTTTGTATGACTAGACATCTGGCATGTTTTAAATAACGTCACCGGTTAATATCTGTGTAAACATCAACTGTGGTAGAATTCCTTTGAGAAGAGGGAAGGACGAGGCAGCTCGTAATTGCGCTGGGAAAGCAAATACATCCTTGCACGTGAGGCCTGTGCTTGGTTTTCTAAATCATTACTGAAAATAAGGTAATTGTCACAGATGGCTAAGTTAATCCTCTCTAGGTTAGAAACAAGGTAACTGGCAGCATTCTGCCCAGACATACTGGTTTGGGGGTTTTGTGTGCATTTTTGTCCTCCCGAAGGAGTCAAAAGAGATGATATGGCTAAAATCTGAGTTCTGAAGCTTAGTGTACTTCTGAGTGGAGTAACTTAGCCAGCGATGAGTGGAGTTCTTTGTCCCTTCTGTTGTCTTTGTTATACTTCAGAGTGTGTTTTTCTTAAAACACAGGATCAAGATACGTGCATCTAGGGTGATTAAATTAACTGGACTTTATAAAATGTTAGCTTACTGTGTGGTTTTGTTTTTTTTTTATTTCCATGCAGAATCGACATGAAAATGTCTGATACTCAAGGTGGCTACAAACTTGATGAGGCACAAGCCATTTTAAGTGAAATGAAAGCTCTCAAGAAGGCCATCACATCAGGGGAGAAGGAAAAACAAGACCTCATTCAAGTATTGAAAAATGATGACTTATAGTATTTTGTGTTGTCATTGCTATCAGACTGAATTTCTGAGAAGTAACTTCAGTATTTTGTGTTTCTGATATGTATTTGAGGTTTTTATGAACATAAATGAGTTCCGTGTTGCAGTTGGACTGCAGCCTTTTTGTTCCTCAGCTCCTGGAAATAAGTCTAAAATATAGCAACTGACAGTAGTAAGCACGTGCTTAGAGATGAGTGCTTGTCTCAGGGTTTATCGGTCAAGAATGAACCAGTGTGACTGTACTGCTGTCACAGAGCAGCCCTGGAGAAGCCGTGAAAACACTGTGGCCCGCTTGGTCTGCCATCTCCAGCAGAGAGCCCGTCTGTCCGGGCCAGACGGTGTGCCTAATGCCTGTGGGCTGCTCTGCGCTCTGGAGGTGCGGTCCGGCCGTGCCTGACCTCGTGTTTGCAGAGTCCGAGTGCATGCAGTAAACACGGTCAGATCTTAATCGTGTAGTTTAGGCTAAAGCTATGTAGCTGCTCAGGTACTTTGAGCAGAAGTGAGCTCACATCATGATTTTTTTTTTATGGTTTTAGAGCTTAGCCAGGTTAAAAGACAGCTTTGTGAATGACAAAGGATCCCAGTCAGACCTGTGGGCCAGCAGCGTGTCTGTGGAAAGCTCCAGCCCTTTGTTACCCCGCCAGTACCTGGATGTCAGCTCCCAGACAGACATTTCAGGAAATGTGAGTAATATGTGAGAAACCAAGTGCATGTGCAGACATTCCTCTGAACTCTATGTAGTACTGCCTTAGTACGAGTTTCCAAGCGTGGGCAAGTATCTCTGAAATAATGCCTTGTACTGCTTTAAACTTCAGTGTGACCTTCATTTTTGTGTAATATAAATGTCTCTCTAAAGATAATGTGCTGTTGCCCCACACACTGTCTCTATTAGAACAACCCAGGTGGGAATACAAGGGAAGGAAGTTCTGTTTTATCTGCAGGTGTAGCTTCTTTTGGTACAAATATTCCCTTAGCTCTTTATAGCAGTGATACGCTACTAGACAAACTTTCAGCAGCTATGTATGTGATGCTGATTTTATATTTTTTGTCTCAGTTTATTACAAGCAGCAATAACCAGCTGGCTGAGAAAGTGAGATTACGCCTTCAATATGAAGAAGCAAAGAGAAGGTAATGCTTTGAACTGTTGTAAATTTTGGCTTTCACATAGCTTGTCCTGAAGATATGTTCCTCTAGGCAAGGTGCCACTCAGATTGAAACCCGGTGTCACTGCTAAATAAACATGGTAATTTTTGAGCCAGTGAGGCAATAGGCTTTCTGGGCCAATGTTACCATTCAAGAAATAAATAACCATCCTAGAAATTACTAAGGAGTGACTAACATAGGAAGAATTCAGGCTGGCCACACCTGTGGGGACATAAGTGGTTTTGAAATGTGTTGCCAATGCTTCCCCATTCCTAATAAGGAGACTACTCTGCAAGGCATCTCTTTACCTTATTCAAAATGAAATTAATGTTTGCATGGCTTTATGTCTGATAAGGAGAAATGTATATTGTGTTAACACCTAACTTATCAAAATACGGTCAGTGGCTGCAATTCCAGAGCTTATCTCCTTAGCTGTAAGAATGTAAGTTTTCACCCTTGCCCTCTGATCTGAGATGAATTGAAGGACAGATTTTTTTTTTATTTCATATCTACTTAACAGGCCAACTTAAGTAAAAGTTCTCTGTGATTTACCTTTTTTAATAGGTAGTAGCTAACTCAACTCTTTAGTTCAAACACCAAGCATTATTGTTTAGACTTTGGCTGGCCTACTTCTTATTCAGCAGTGTAACCATCAGTGGTGGTGACTTCAATTGTAACTGCTCTAAAGGAACTTTGCAATTCCAGAAAAGCAAACTTGAGATGTGTATCCCAAGTACAATCTGTACTTGGGATATATGCAAAGAGAGGATTTTTCTCCAGTCTCTGGTTAGAGATAAGAGCTTTAACACTGAGGCTACTCGTACTAGCATACTGGCATGGTCAATAGGCTGTGTTTCTCAAAGGCATAAAATTTGACCTGTATCTGTGTCAGTTGTCAAAGACCGTATGTGCCCAGCTGCTTTTGGTATGAACTTTGTTTTCTTCCTAGATGGAGCAATTTTATCAGAACTATTTTGCCAATCCAAGATTTGCCAAACTACTTTGACATTCAAGTTATTCTGTGGCTTTTAAAAACAATATTAAAGTTACTAATTGTCCACATGCAATGGTTAATTTTTCAGTGTCAAAATTGCTTTTTACTTCTGCGCTTTGCTGAAGACTGCAATTTAATTCACACTGACTTTACATCTTCAGATTGGAGTGGAGCACTCTTGCTTTAGCCTGTATCTTTTCCAAGGAGGAGCAAGAGAATAATGACAAACCTGAGAAGAAAATTAATATGCTCTTTAAAAAGAGACAGAAATTTATAAAGGCAGCACAGTCATTCGTTTGAAGTAGTGATGAAGGGCATACAACACGATCTTGCAGTTACAGAAGGTTTGATTCTTCATGTCTGTCTTAGATTATCTATAGATTTTCTAAGAGTTTAAAAAATGTTATCATGAGGAAAAATGGGTCTGAATGGGCATGAATAATTGATGCTAAAATGGAAAGATCTCCAGCTATTGGAGCACTGTGGTTTTGGCATGGTTGTTAGCGGGAGCTGCAGAAACAGATACCTTGACTGATTTTAAGCTGGAACAATAGTGACTCACAAGGAACCTTCTGCTCCTGTGAGAATTCCTCCTTGTGTTAGAAGTGTTTCCTGTCCCCACAGCAGCATATTAAGATATTCCAAAAGCATAATAGAAAAGCAAGTACTTTGCCCATGCGCATATTATGAAGGGAGCCAAATGGTGGAAATATCTGTCTTATTAGCTCTGCAGTATTTGGAAAGGTAAAACTTTAAGCCTGAAATCAAGACAATCCCATATTAATAAGGTTAGAATGACTAGATTTATAAGTGGCTGATGATTTGGAAGTGGACTGTGGCAGACACTGTTTACACCGTTGTTGTGGACCGGACTAAAGGCATAGATGTAGGTGAATATCTTGCTTGAACCGCACCACACCGGAACTGTCGCGGCACAATTCTGTGTGTTCCCTTATCCACCCCTAAGTCCTTTCCTTTCATGGCTCAGTGAGACAAGAACCTTACAGCAGAAAATGTTAAGCCTGCAAAGAAGAACAAAGGGCAACCGCAGTGACAAACCTTTAGCTTAATTGGATTGGAAACTGATAACGGGTGTCATGTCAAAAGACATGTCAATGCTGCATCTCAAGAAGAAGATAGCTACTGCAGCATAAATGTCATCAGAGATGCAACTCAATTATGTTGTACAATTGCAGACGTATAGCAGTAAGTCAGTTGTGTAGCACTTGCAGTCTGTGCACTGTTTTAGTACCTTCAACAGTTAAGATTTGAGCTTGGATTTTGTGTGACTGGTAGTAGCTCTGGGATTTTAAAAGTATGTTTTCTAATCTCCTGAAATGGAATATTTTAATGTCATATTTAGCAGCATTGCAACAATGGTGGCTATTTAAGTGGTCAGGTTTTAGACCACGCCTCCCATTGATTTTCTTTTTTTTTTTTTCTTTTCCTGAAGAACAGAGGCTGATCTAATATAGGATTGCTAATTAATGGTCATGGATACACATCTTAATGTACATTTCTTTGGAGATGCATGTGCTCTGAACTATTTCCAAAGAGACAAAAAATTCTACGTGTTCTGCCGATGTCACAGAAAAGTACCAACTTTCCCCGGTAAAAAAAAAAAAAAAAAAGGCTTGATATGACAATGAATAAATCTAACTACCTTTTTTAGGACAAAAGAAAACAGTTAAGTTAAACTTGAGCTTCCAGTTCTGTATTTGTTCCGTCTTGCAGGCTGGTGGCAGTTCAGAGAGATGGTATGAGCTGAGCCCAGTATCACTGGTTTCTTTGCAGTGCAACCCCAGCATGGCTCGGCAGGGATGTAGTTCAGACTCAGTCAGTGAATGTTGAAGGGCTGGAGTTTTCAGCCAAATGCCAGACAGTGTGCAAAGCAGTTCTTTTATAATGATGCTGGATTATTGGAAAAATAGAATATATAAACCTCCTTTTTAACTCAGAAGGGGGAAAAAGGATGATCATTTATAAAGGGTAAAACTTGCAGTTAGACTCAGAAATGCATAGAGAACAAATTCCAGTGGAAAAGCCATATCCATGCAAATGTATGCCAAAAGTGATCAGATTAATGCCAACCAATCCTCTTAAATTCATATCCCTTCAAAATGCACAGAGGAATTCTTGGATTATGAATTAATGCCACTGTTAATTCTTCGTTGGAGCACAGCATTGCACTTAATCAGGCACTCGAAAACAAAACAGCTCCTAAGAAGACCTAAAAATAGTTGAGCTGAATATCTATCAATTATGGAACTTTAATTAGCGTAAGCAACCTGCTGTGGGAAATGAGTTTACAGAAAGTGAGGCTTCTCTTCAGAAAGGTGATCTTTAGTCTATCTGCTGTGATGGAGGAGGCAGATCAGTCTGTGTGAGCCTAATCCTTCACAGGCTCTCTCGGGGCTCGAGTTCCTCTTGGCCTCCAGAGCTTGGAAGACAAAGCTTTATTCTTCAAGGCCATTCAGCAGTCGTGTAGCTGCTGCTGCCCAGATCTGCATCTTATTACTTCCTCCACACACTTTGATTTTGCTAGTTGGTGTTGAATTTGCTGTGTGCCTGCATGTGTGCTGGTTTCCTGGAGAAAGCGTGCACCATCCTGTGTGCTTCTGTGGCATAAACTGAGCTCTAGGAGGAGAGGAATCCAGATTAGCGGCCACAACTATTTGCTGTGCCAAATTTAAGTCCAGTAATTCTGTCAGTGGATCGCAAAGCCCTTTTCAAAGGGAGTTCAATTACTGGACTTTCATTTTTTCCATGTACAGCGTTTTGCTTCCATTTCTTATGTATTGACTAGCCCTGAGTGAGAGACTAACCAAGAGTTAATCACGTGAAGGGGCATGTGTGCCTTGACTCGCTGGCCTTCAGTCAGGTGAATTATTTTTGCAAATATCTTGCCTTATATTGCAAGATACTTTTCCTTCCTGTTTGCCTTCTAAGTTTTTATAATTTCTCCACCCCAGCCCATTCTGCCCTCCCCATTCCTTGCTCCCCACTCGATCATTTTTGATTGTGTGAGTTCCAGAAATGCAAGCCCGTGGTAACTGTTATTCAAATTATCTGTACGATTGTTTCACACCAAACTACCATGATGACTTTGTCAGGTCATGAAAAGTTGTAGGTCAAGGAATCCAAAGGAAACAACTTCCTTTGGGAAGACTGGCATTACTGCACTTGGTTCTATATCCTAGCCTGCTGCTGGTTTTTTGCATCCCTCAGTGCATTGCATTGCAAAACTGATCATTTGTGGAGCTAACAGAGCAGTTCACATACTTGGGAAATAAGACACGGGCAGATAGTTGGAGTCAGCAGCCTCCTTACCTGCTGTGAGCTGTGCTCTCCTCAGCTGCCAGTCAAAGCTCTTGTTAAATTCTAGATCTGTATTGCTGTTGCTTTTAGTAATCGCCTTCCTGCCTGAGATAATGTGGTACGCTGCTGAAGGATTAGTGATACAGACTTTGAAATCTAGGATGATACCTCTAGTGAAAACAGACTTTAAATTTCATGCAAATAAGTGGCTCTGGATTTAGGTAGGATCGTGTTGCCTCTTCGACTCTTTGCATCCTCAGGTGTACGTTGCACCAGAAGCAGCGTAGCTCTTAAATGTGTCCAAAATGCTTAGTGTTCAGTCAGTGGTTGGATTCTTCCAGTAGCAGCGTGCACATGATTAACTTCCACCTTGTAAAGACAAAAATAGTTTCTAAACTTTTGAGTAGCTGCTGATCTTTATTAGCCTGAGTATGCAGTTCTTCTTCATAAAACTCATTAAAGGTCAGGTATTTACCGCATTACACTCTTCACACCAAGTGCGATGAGGTCATTAGCTGTAAGGCATATGATGCACCATGTAGCCTATCTGACAGCTATTTTTGAGACCCAGAATTTCTGTTTTGCTGTTCCCTGGCTGGTGGACACTGCAGGGGTAGCTAGAGACTTCGGCTTACCAGCGGGAGCAAACCTGAGTTAAAATCCCGTTCTGCATGTCACCCTCCCAGTGGTACCACTGATTGGCAGCACCCTGGTAAGGAGGGCATGAGGGTAAGGGGTCATTGCCTCTGAGCTGGAAGCCTTCTTCAAGGCAATGGAAGATGTGATTGGGCATGGTGCACCTTTTGTGTGTCTGGAGCAGTAGCTCAGACACTCCCCATGGAATAACTGCTTTTTCTTTGCTGCAGAATAGCAAACCTGAAAATACAACTGGCTAAGCTTGACAGCGAGGCCTGGCCCGGCGTGCTGGACTCTGAGCGGGATCGTCTAATATTAATTAACGAGAAGGAGGAGCTCTTGAAAGAAATGCGATTTATTAGCCCCAGAAAATGGACTCGAGGAGAGGTGGAGAAACTGGAGACAGAGAGAAGGCGCCTGGAGGAAGACCTTCAGGCAGCTAGAGACACTCAGAGCAAAGCTCTAACGGAGAGGTAGGTTACTGGGCATGGGACAGAGCTTGCATCGTTGGGCAAGAGGTAATCAGGAGCAAGAAGGAACATCCCTGCCTGAACGCTGATAGCAGTGTGCCCTCAGATTTCCAGGAGACTGTTTCTGCTCACAAGGTTTCTGAAATCATCTCCCAAAAGAGAAGTCTTACTCCCCAGGTGGGGAAAGGTTGTTGTTCCTACAAATGGATCCTCTATGAGAATGTTAGAAATGCTCAAAATAGCCCAATATAATGTTAGCGTACTATGATGTTTCTGTATGCAACCAGCACCTCGCAGCAGCTTCTACAGTTGCTGTGTGGTCTGGAGCTTGGTAAATGTCAACAGATGGAATTTTAAATTTTTAAAATTTGTTTGTTCTGAGCATCCTTGTATGTGATTCCTGTAGGAACTGGTATTTGACAGAGCTGTGGGAGCCGCATGGAATATTCTGAGAATCTAAACTAGCTGCAAAAATGCCAGCTATACTCCCTAATTTTACTTGTGTTGCAGGGGGAGATCTCATGGGACCATACAGTGGGGATGAATACTGCATTAGGCATTGCCTCCAAGCGCTTTACAATCTGGATGTGTTCATGCGGATGGCTACGGAAATGTTACTTCTAGCTGCAATCTCTTGAATATATATGGAATTAGACGTGTTGCGTTCACTCTGTGGCTCTGTATTTTCCTTTCTTCTATATGCTCAGTGTCCAGACTACACTAATTTTCTACATAATCTTTTCATAGTTTTGTCATGCTGGAAAAAAGGTAGCGATCTCAGATGTTTCAGCTGCAGGACTTTTACCAGCCTGAAATACCTGTGGTTCAACAAATGTTTCTGGTCTTGCCATAAGATGAACACTTTTGTTTGTGATTTTTGTTAATATCATCCTGTTCTAGACTGCCAATGAAATAGCATGTTTCTGGAGAAGGACTTCTTGTCCAGAGGCTTATTAAGTTAGAGTATAAGTGCCCAGGTGCACATACTTGTCTCTCAGACCAATTCAGGTGTGAAATAAAACTGAAGTGTTGTTAATGTCCATAATTCATGTAAAGCTGTAATGAGATGCTTCATAACTAAATCATATAAAACTTAGCCATCCTTAGACCTTACTGAAAGCAAATGAAAGCATTTACACCAGTATAAGAATGCAATAGTGTATAGCGAACAAAATCTGCCAGACTTTTTTTGAGGCCTGATCCTAGAAACATTAATTTTTATAGTACTAGCTGCAATTATTTTCCCTGTTGTGAATGTTTGCAGGATTGAGTTCCACATTTTAAGAGTATTGGACGTTGACAATCAAGACACCTACACATCTTGACCAAATTCTCTCCCTACTGTGTATTATCAACTTTTGTAGGATTTCATAGAAAAAATATAATTCCTCTGTAGTCCTCATTTTAAATAGTAAGTGCTGCTTTAGCTCATCTTTTTCTTATCTTCTTTTAGATTGAAGTTGAATAGTAAAAGAAATCAGCTAGTCCGAGAACTTGAAGAAACAACACGATTAGTTGCCATGTTGCACACCCAGCTGAAAAGGTACGAAACATTTTACAGAAGTCGTAGGTGCCTTAACTGCGCATGATGTAACTGCCTTCCTCTACCAACAATTTCATCTCACTACCGAGAGGTCTAAAAGTAGTGACCTTAGACCACTCCTTGAGGATTATATGCCCCATTCAGGTTAGGTGGGTGCTTTAGAATGGGATAAATAAGCTTGTGGTGGTGCCTCTGTCTGACGACAGGAGGATTTTGCCCAGTCCCTTCTCTTTTGGATGTGTGACATGTGACTAAGGATATCCTATCATTTGAATTACTGACATACTATATTAATGAAGTATGTTAGACAGCTTAACACTCATATAGCAAGTGAAGTGAGTCTTGGTAATGCAACTACACGTTAATGTATGAACGTCACGATAATATTTCTCTAAATTAATTCCAAATGCGCTGTTGCTTGCAGTCTAGACAAAGTATTGAGATATTCTGACTCTGTTGTGGTTCATATGGTATATAGAAATGTTTCTGCTGTGGTCTGATTGTTCAGGCTGTAGTTTCGGAAGAGCATAGGATTACTGCTTCCAGATAAATGCATGTAAGGCCAAATCATCTTTAGCGAAAATTGTTTTTTATCTTTTTGATTAGGAAGAGAGTTTGGTGGGTTTTTTTGTTGTTGTTGTTGAGGTTTTTTTCTATCAGTGTATACTGAATTTACTCTGTTTGTAGCTTCTGCTCCACTTGGATTCTGTTTCATTTTGTGAAGATGACACCAAAAAGACTGGAAAGAAATCATAGTGCAAGATTGACATGTAAACAAGCCACCATGGAAAATAGCTATCCGTGATGCTCTTATGCGGTGGAAATGCATCATGTTTTCATTTCATCTAGCTGATTAGGGACCTCTGAGGTGACCAAGAAGCATGTGAAACTAATTTCTTCCTAACTACGTGCCCAGTGTTCTTGGCATGCTCCTTCATAAGAATAAGCATTTGTTATTAACCCCACAATGCACAATGTCTGGCATTCAGAAGTATGCACAAAATGAAGTTGAGCTCAGTTTGTTGATAGGGAGAAGATTAATTTAAAACCCCTCCCTTTTCATAGTGAAATGCACTGAAAATCTGTAGTCCTCGCCAGATCCATATATACTGCCAAAATGCAAAAACATCTGACGTGATTCAGTTATGTTTCACCCAAAAGCCTTTTTGAGCAAATGTGATGCAGTGCACATCTGTCATACAAATGCAGAAGAGATTTGGTGCCAAAATCATACTAAACTCTGCATACTTGCCTTTTTCTCATAAGGTCATAATTATACAGATGCAGCTTCTAGCCTTTACCCCATAAATAATAAATAAGGGATTATTAAGCTTATTAACATCCTCACTGCTTTTCAGTGGGGCAATTTAAGCCAATTATACATACGCAGAAATTTTTCAATAGCTAATCCATATCTGAAGCGAGGGTTAAGCGTCTTCAAACAGTCAGTAATGAGCAAGGTATTTAATATCCAGAGCAGGAGTGTTGGTTTAAATGGACTTTGTAGGGATGGTATATGTTGTAGTCAGTACTGGAGGATTTGTAGGGTCTCCTGAGCTGTGTGCTCACAGCAGTGCACTGCGAGCTGAGCAGCGTGCTGTGGTGTCTGGGCTTTCTCATCTGAACAGGTTTCTATTCAACACCTGCTTAAAATGAATTTTGCTGTCAGTAATGTTCTGAACCTAGATCTCTAGGGATAAATAATTTGTGTGAACTGACTTTGCAGCCCAGCACAACTCTTTCCCTTCCTCTCCTGGCCTTGTAGCAGTCTTTCATATGGGTAAATCCTGCCAGGTTTCTGGTAACTGCTGGCCATTGTGAGCTCTGAGGGCCAGTTGTAGGCAGCTGTGACGCTGCCTTTTGGCTGTGGGTCCAAGATTGAGGCAAATGGAAGAAAATTTCCATATGGTCAGACGGTTCATTGCAATAACTTCATCTTCTTGCATGGGCCTTGCTGGTTTTTGTGGTCTGCTTTGGAGATTAACAGGAACCATAGATTTTTTTTTTTTTTTTTTTATTGTCCTCCAGAGAGATGTGGGAGGAGAATGTTGTCACTAATTTTAATTTATTTGTAACTAGTCATTAGAGTTGGCTAAACAAGGATTCTTATGAGATTGATATGGTGCATTAAAAAGTGTGTATGAGCTATGTTATTTTTATTGAAAAGTGACCCAACTTTTCCACTGGGTAAACTGTGGTTCTGGATTGTTGTGGGGACTAATCCATATGGCCTAAGCTAACAAAGCAAAATGTACCATGTGGGCTTAGAGATTTGGGGACATTGCAGTGTTTTCCTGAGAAATCAGGGGATACCATATAATGGTTTTCTGACTTGTTTCCTTCAGTCTCTCCACCAGCATGCTTTCCCTCTCCTCAAGCAGCAGTCCTGGTTCTCTTGCATCTAGCAGAGGATCTCTTGCCACCTCCAGCCAAGATTCATCGACCTCAGCCAGTTTCACTGATCTCTACTACGAGCACCTGGAGCAGTTGGAGCAGTTGGACTCAGACTATCAAAACAAGCTTGACTTGCTCTTAGAAGGAGCCACTGGATTTAGACCGTCAGGCTGTATCACCACTATTCACGAAAATGAAGTATCAAAAACCCACAAAGCAGATACCACCAGTCGCATACAGGCTCTGAGATCGTTGTCTGGTACTCCAAAATCCATGACATCACTATCTCCAAGGTCATCACTCTCTTCTCCATCTCCACCTTGCTCACCGCTGGTGATAGACCCACTCCTAACTGGTGATGCCTTTTCAAGCCATATGGATTTTGATGATGCAGACATAAGTACAAACCTCTCAGAACTCACCCTAAGCACTGGGAGTGGCAACTGTAGACTGGAAGAGCCTAGAGCAGGAGATAAACATCTAGGTCAAGGTATGGTAACAAACTATTTGCATGCACATGCATGCATTTATTTTCATGTAGTTTATAAAGGATTGAGAAGCAAGTATTTCAAAAGCTGTCTGTCATCTTGATATCTTTGTGTTGAAAAGTGTGTTCAACTGTGTGCTCTACCTTTCTTGGGAGAAATTTGTTTGTTTTAATTTGTGCATGAAAAATACTGCTGGTCTGATGAGTCTTGCAGAAGACTGTATCTAGGTGTGGTTTCAGTGTGCTTATATGCATGTGCACGCAAACTGCAGGGAGTTCATGTGCAAGTATAAATGGTTGTGCTGGGATTCCTGGTTTAATTTGGCACCATTAAGAATGTCAGCTAGTGGTTTGGGTCTGGGAGGCACATAATACTGTCTTGACATGAACTTTTTGGCCAAGCTTTTGAGGGAGGCTGGGAAAGCCATTTAGCTTAATAGCTAACAAATGATAATAAAAATCCTTCTCTGCCACCTCAGTGTGCACAAAGTCTTGCTCTGGTTCCCAGTAAATCTGTGGCAATGAATTTATTCACTTCAGCCGAGCAGACATGTCAAGGCTGTGCTTGAATTTCTGCTGTTTTGAGGGGGATGGTCTCTTAGCAACAAAAATGTGTTTAGATTGTGAGCATGATAAAATAAGACATTTAGAGGTAGTGGATGTTCTCATACACGCATATGGCTTATTGGTGGGTGGGAAGGGTTCATCGTTTTTTAGAATGATGGTTGGGCTGAAGTGGGTGGAAAGCAGTAGGCAGCAGTCGAGGCACTCATGCTAGGGCCTGTCTGAAGCCCTTGTGACTGTAGTCGAGCTAAATCCAGCGGAGATGAGTGAAATGACCAGATTTGTAACTGTGGTGAAAGAAGAGCTTTAAAGGCAATACAAACTTGCAAGCGATAGTGGTATGAACCAACAGTGCAGTTTGTTCCTGGTTATCACAGGATTATAAAACAGCCAATGTGAATAAAAGGAACTAGCACCGTGTTAACACTGCCTTCTGCATTACGAAGGCTGGCCCGATTTAAAATACAATAAAAGACATGAGTGCAGATCTTCACCGTTGAGCCACCATTTTCCTGCAAGCAAGTGGTATTATGCGTTTGAGTAGGAAACACTAATTATTCTTATTAGAACTGGGCACTGATTAGTTTTAACCTTTTTAGCTCTTCAAGATTTGTCAAGGCTGTTAAAGTGAAAGCTCAGGTGTTAAGCAGATTAAGTGATTACTGCTGTTACCCAGTCAGCAGACAAAATAATCACCATAAGTAGTTTATTTCAGGGCAATAACGAGATGAGATTTTACTCCTCAGGCATTCTAGGGAGGGGGGCATTCAGTGTAACACCCGAAACACGGTGGCTGGATCTGAAGTGGTCAGTGCTTGGCCTCATGGGCAAAGCATGCTCACGTGTTCCTGTAAGTAGAGCTGAATAGTATATATCTGAGGGATTTGGGTTTTGTTTCTGTTAGAACAGAACTGCTACCTTTGAGGCTGAAATAAGGTTTCTGTCTCACCTGAGAGATATTTGAGTAATGTAAGTGAAACTAAGAGCAAAACCTGGAATCTGGCAGAGTCTGGCATTCTCTGAGGAAATGTTGCAGATGTGAGGACAGTGCATGACACGGCTCTTCAAGGCCTTGTCATGGTACGTCCTGAAGAGCTCATGGAAGGGAAAATGGCAGGAATTGAAAAGCAAACTTTAAATTCTTTATATGAGTGAAAAAAAAATGTTGAAAAAACATAGGAAGTGTTATCTGCCTGCTTGGAAATACAGAAGAGAGTTGTGTCATTTCTGAACCCTTCCATAAACTTTCTTTTTAGTATGATACCTCTTTAGAGACTCAAGGCTTAAACCGGGAAATCCAAATTTTGTGTTCATTAGCAACATGAAAAGGTTACAGGTTCAGTGTGCATGCAAGACTTGGAGGGCTGAGCTTCCAAGTCCTTTGCAAAAAAAGTAAGGACATGACTGGCTGCATGATGAATCCTTTCCAGGGAAGCATTCGTCTTCATTCAGGTTTACACTTAAGCATTCTGCTGCCCCACTTCATTGCTGGGTTTTGTGCACTCTCAGTATTTGCCCCTTTGGCCACAAGATTCTTGGGTGAAAGGACCAAAAATTAAGGCTTTCTGGGTTGAAATTACTAAATGGCATTGGTAATTGAAGGTGAATAAGAGGTTAAGCGTGTGGAGACCAACCTGTGGTGTCCTTCCCAGTGAGCACACCTCATGTAAATGGATTCCCAGAGTGGCATTTCTGGGGGCAGTGTATAAAACTCAAACAAGTTGATCTAGAAAGCCAGCCAGCCGGGAAGAAGTTATTTTCCTATTAAAACTATGGAACAGGAGGTAAAAAGCAGCATTGAGGAAAGAAGAACCATAGTTTTGACCTTGCTCATATACCGCCGGCATAGCCTATGATCAAGAGTGCAGCAGGGCCCAGGCCCTTGCGCACAGCAGGAGGGAGGATGGATTAAACTGTGAATGCCAATGCTAAATGGTTCCATTTATTTCAGGTAATGACTGATAAATTGAGTTAGAGATGCTAACTGTTTTGCATGTGGTTTGGTCTGTGGGGAAAAGATCTGGATATTTATTTCTGTGCAATGGTTCCATGGGAATACCGAGATGAAAAATACCATTTAGTGGTGTCATCAAAAACCACATGGATAGATGGGCCCAAACTGGGCACGTGTGCACCATGTATTGGTGTTACCTGTAGCACCCTCTGCTGCTGATTGTAGAGAAGTTCTTACGGTCTTCCCTAACCCCATGTTGAGCTTGCACACTACTTTCACCAATGGTTTTTCAAAGCTGTTTTTAATTCTTCAAGTGACTTTATGAGACTGGGCAAAATAAACCAAGCCCAAGCTTGCTTTGTAATAATGAAAAGATGGGATGGAAACCACAGATTGGTTTGGGGGCATGTGCTTTCCTAAGGCTGGGAAAAGAGGGACCACTTCGGAAAGCCCTTGCAGAGGAGTGCATTGCCGTGCTTCTGCTGTGGCGTTACGGCTGCTCCCTGTGTGATAACATGGCACCTCCTCACCCTTGAAGCAGGTCTCCTAAAGCCCTGACAGTGAGGGGAACTAAGAGCTGCGTACATCCCAGTGCTTGTTAGCCACTTTGGCAGAGAGAGTTCTCCAGACTCTGCTGAAGCGTATCTTAGCAGAAATGTTATGGTTCAAGGGAAAAGGTGCAGAATTTGCAGAAGTTTTGCTCCCTGGTTTGTAGCACAAGAAACAAACGTGAGATAACACCTCTGTGCAAAAGTCCTTGCTTCAATGTCCTCTGTTCCTCTTCCCTGCCTCCTTTTCCCTGCATTCTTGCATGTGGCTGCTACTTTAAATCCTATAATCTCTCTTTCCCTCCATGTTTATGCATTGCAGCCAGTCAGCAAGGGAAACCAAAGCCGCTTCCCATGTACTACAGACGGTTTGGAGCTATAAGGATCTGAGAAACGGCCTGACCAAGGATGGCTGGAATAAAACACACTTTCAGGTAGAG
>JAVSBS010022701.1:0-17257 GCA_033124195.1 Coracias cyanogaster | reverse complement strand
TTCTGTCCTGTGTACGCTAACCTTCTGGGTTGAGGGGTAGGCGAGTGGTGGTTTTTTGCTATTCCCCCTTCTTGAAGCTAAACTTGGTGTAAGCACTCCATACAGGATATACCCCTCCATATAATCCATGCTTGGCCAGAACTTGGTCAGTAGTACTTGCCTGGCTGCTGCTCTCTGGGTAGCTAGCACCAGAAGGTCTACTACCTGCTTAAAGGTGACTTGCAGTAGGAACTCTTTTATTGGTTCATATTTATAACTCCACTATAATTTACAAGTTCTGCTTCTTCCACATGCTGCCCATCTTTTCATGGGTACCTCCCTGCCTTTCCAGCACTTCGAAAACCTCTCCTTGCATTGCCTGTGAGGACCCGTCCCCATGGACGTGCTGGCATAACCAATTGTAATGCTGCTGGACCCACATATTAAATGGGCATTGACTGTGCAATGAAGCCCTGCTCTCACCACCACCACCACACAGGGTGTTCCTCTGGTTGTCCGGGGCTTTTTTCTTCCCGGGGCAGTCAAGCACGTTCCCGAAGCGCTAACTTCACAGTGGCTGTTGAGAACAGCCTGCCCTACCTGTGCCCTCTGTCTTCAGAAACATTCTGTTGCTTAACAATACTTGGGTGGGGAAAAAATGCAGTTCAAGGGGAGGGTAAGAA
The DNA here is from genome assembly GCA_033124195.1 of Coracias cyanogaster. Classification (NCBI taxonomy): domain Eukaryota; kingdom Metazoa; phylum Chordata; class Aves; order Coraciiformes; family Coraciidae; genus Coracias; species Coracias cyanogaster. Next base: position 16,595 of record JAVSBS010022701.1, on the reverse strand, counting down.
AAAAAAAAGGTGCTCCTGATCCAGACAGTTCGTTTTCATTAACACCTGTTTTTGCTTTTCCTCTGTGCTTTTCTGATAGGTATAAATACAGCTGGAGAGGCGGCACTGAAGGTGGCGTGTGTGTCAGCTGCAGTGTCTGATGAATCTGTTGCTGGAGATAGCGGGGTATATGAGGCATCTGTACAAAGGTAGACATCAGATCTCTCTCTAGGAAGAAGCAAATGACTCAGTTTTGCACACAGGAGTCGGCTGGAATACTACTGCTTGTGATCTTTTTTGTAATCTGGTGGCTAAAGTTTTCAGTCTCAGATTTCTTAATACTTCTGAAAAACCTATGAGCAGCTTGAATTTGATTATCAAAATTACCCATGCTTCCTATAATAGAAGTAGCTGGAAGCAAGCTCGCCAAGAATGGTTTGAACAGCTGCTCTGTTTGTGAAGGTGCTGGTAAGCTGTGACTGCTGCCTTGATAGGGTAGTGGAGCCATCTGGCAGGTGTAAAGTTCCTCTCCTGTCAGTCAGCTGCTCTGGTGTCGATGACAGCCATCAGTCAGCGTGAGAGGACTTTGGGATGGTTAAGGAAGATAGCAGAAGCACCTTGAACTGCTGTGATGCAGCTCCCAAGTGCTTGGATCCAGTAGGTGATTTCTGAAGGCTTCTCCCCCTAAATGCATAGCTTATAGCCTGAGCTGGGCAGCACAGCTCTCCCCGAGTTTCTGGACCTGCCTTACTGCTCGCTAAAGCTATCTGGGGTGGTTTAACAAAACGTTCCCAGGAAGGTACTGATCTTATTGATATCTGCTTTGGCTACATCTAACACGAGTTTTCCTACAGTATTTATTGGCATTGAGCTGAATTATGGGGCTGAGTTGTTGCAAGACACAACTGTAGAGATGAAACTACTCATCTCATATCCTCCCCACGCATTCATTATCTTCCTTAATTCTCTAGATAAGTGAGGTGTTTTTTTAATGTTTACAGCAGAATTCACTTTGACAAGGAAGTGCGGTGCTTCTGTAATTACACCATGTGGGCTGAAGCCAGGCATTCAGACAGCTGGGTGTCTTGGGGCCCCTGTGTCCCCTCAACAGGACAGAGACCTCTGCGGACAGGGCCAGAGGGATAACATGTGACAATGACAGAAGGCATCCTCTGCACACTTGCACATCTGGTGTTACTTAGCGTTGTCTGGGTTATTGGCTTACCAACCTTTGTACTGACTACGGTATCATTTGGATGCCTGTAATGAATGGTAAGGGTCAGAGGAGTGATGCGTTTGTCCTCTGTAGCTGAAATGTAATGAAATGCAAGAGAGTGCTAAGTAATATGGAAAACACTGAGAAGAATGCTAATCCTGTTTTCATGTGCTACAGCGTAGCCTCTGAGTCAATTAGACAATGAATGTAGTTTGGGGGACTTTCAGTGCATAAAACTTTGGAGGAGGAGATGTTGGGAGGGAAACGATACAGGCAGCAGTTTCAGGGGAGGCCAGTCACTGTACTCTGTCGCTTTTAATGTGCTTAAGGAAGTTTGATTTCTTAAAGAAACAAAGGAATGACTTAAATCTAATCAAACGAGAATTTTTGCTGTCATGATGCAGGACAGGATTGCAGTTAAGTCTTATTTCTGTTGCTGGGCAGTCAGCTGTCTGCACTAAAACCCAGTCAAGGGAACCCTTTAAAAATCCCCCACTGCCTTATTTTTGCAGTCTTTTGTGTAGCTTTTTTGGCAGTGAAGGGGGAAGGCATATGACTTTCTGCTGATAAGCACTGTAATACATACCTCTAAGGATGGTTGCACTTACTTGTTAAATGGGCTTTCTTTTAGCCGCCAATTTTACAAAATCCATATACCCAGCCCCTGAATGGAAGGGAAAGTATATCTTGTGTCACCTAAATGCTAGCGCTTCAATAAGAGGGAAATCAAGTCCTTAATTGTCTTTGCATTCTTTCAGACCATGTGTGTCAGAAGTGATGGTGTTTGACAGTGATGATACAGAAGCAGTTGGGACTGCTAAAGTGCAAATTGCAATGAGGTAAGTGCTACATATTTTTATTGGATTTTCCATCCAATGGAAAGACCGATATATGGGATTTAAAAGATGGTGCTTTCTGTTCTGTTTTCTTATCCTGTTTTTCCTCTCCTATTAGGGTTAACTACCGTCCTCTTTGTAGCGTAACTGAGAATTACACTTGACTCCAGGAGGTCCTTCACCCAATAATCCTCCTCATCACAGTGGAAATCAGCTGGTGATAGTGTGGTGGGAGGGTGCAAACCAGCAATGGGAGCAGTGACAGCGCTGGGCTGGAGATGGCCTTTTGCTGGCTTGTGTTCTCCATTAGTGTGCAGCTTTAGGGGGCAAAACTGCTGAGAATAAATGGCAACCGTTATCACTGACCACACCTGAATCCCACAGGTAGTGGGTAAGGCTTCACTGTTGTACTTGAAGTATTTCTACCTGTGACTTTTTTTCGATTACAGTCATTAGATAAGGCCTTCCAAAGGGTTTTAGTTAGAATACAGCAATTTAGCTAGAGCCCAGGAAAAGCAATGTGTTAGGTCAAATCTGCAGTCCATTGTATCTGAATCCCTAAGTTCTGGATGTTCTGGACTGTTCTAAATTCTAGATGTTCTGGTAGCAAAACTTCATGTAACATGAGACTGGTTTTGTTTCAAACTACACAGTCCCATTACAGTTCTGTCTGGTTTGTAACTTTTTAATGTTGTTTGTTTGTATAATGAAACAAGTGGAATATTCATTCATGGAGTCCAAGGCAGACTTCTCTAAATATAATGCTTTTTTGTGTCTTTCCAATTCAGGTACGATGACAAAAATAAACGATTCACAATACTGGTCATCCAGCTGAGTAATGTTCCAGCACTGTTGTTGCAACAAGATCAAAAAGTGTAAGTGGGTGAAATAAACACTCCTGAAGTATTTGTGTTAGATTCCAGTGGGAGTTAAATAGATGTTGGGTTTTGATTTTTCACTCTTAAAAATTTAGCCCTTCTGAAGTATTTCTACACTTTGTGTAGCTACATTTATGAATGAAAACACCCGCCAACTGAAATAAGGTGCAATTTTTTTCCTCAAAGGTCTGCATTTGCTAGGAAGAGACTTGCCTGGAATTAGCACTAGCCAGCGAAGTTATTAAATGCAGCAGTGCCCAGAGCAACTGCATTGAGTGGCGAGGGAGCATTTGTTCTGCTACAGAACTCATTCTTGGACGGCTGCACAGATACAGGCGTGGGGAAATGTACAGTTTCTACTAGACCCATTCTAGGCACAGGTTTTTAAATTCAGCTGTATGCTGAATAAGCTGACAAAAATCTGATTTGTTTTTGCGTAGCTGTTTCCACCTGCAGAGGGGTACGTTGTGACAAGTTGCATGGGTGTAAACAGACATGTAAAAGGGACATTCAGTTACAAGATTCAGAAGGACGAGTCTACAGCAACTCGTGCCACTCCATGTCTCTGATGCTGTGATGAGATGTTCCTTTTTTCTCAGTTGACTGATAGTATATAGTCATAGAATGGGTTGGCTTGGAAGGAACCTTGAAAGATCATCTAGTCCAAACCCCTGCAGTGAGACATCTTCAACTAGAGCAGGTCACTCAGAGCCCTGGCCATCCTGACCTGGAATGTTTCCAGGGACAAGGCATTGACCACCTCTCTGGGCAACCTGGGAACCTCATATTCCAAAGTTGGAACATCCTAAGCCCACAGTGCTTAGGATGAATTTCACTTACAGATTTATGGAGCTGCACACCTGTATGGTAGTACTGATTGCCACACTTTTTTCAATAGGAACATTCGCGTGGCTGTCCTGCCCTGTTCAGAAAGCACAAGCTGCTTGTTTCGCACAAGACCGGTGGAAGCTTCAGACAATCTTGTGTACAATGAAGTATTTTGGGTTTCTATCTCTTACCCGGCTTTACGCCAGAAGACTTTAAGAGTCGATGTTTGCACTGTAGATAAGTCTCACCTTGAAGAATGTTTGGTTAGTATTAATCTCTATTTTAATATCTTTGTTTGTTTCCTCTTTTTAATGAGACAAAATTTTGAACTCTGAAGTATGGCAGTTTCTGTGAAAGTTTTCTTGATAACCCTTAGCTATAGGATCTCTCCCAGATCATTTGCAGTAACAATTTTGATTGGGGAAAAAAGGAATCTATTAGGTAAATGTGTTGTTGTAGAACTACTGGTGACTTCATCACACTACCACTAGGTTTTCTTTCTCTTGTGATTTAATGTAAAATCCTACCAATTTTTCTTATTTTTGGAAACATTTGTTGTAATTCAATTGGGAATGGGCTAACAGGAATTTGGAAGCCACCATAGAATTTGAAAACCCTCTAAAGGATTTTTTAAGAAATTGCTGTTAATTTCCACTGTTAAAATCCTTATAAGTGTAGTTTTTTCAGAGCTAGTAGTGCCGTAGCCAGCTGCCCGCTATTGTAAGTAGAGCTCTTTTGTTGCTCAGTATTACTTGAGCGAGTTGATTTTAATAGAACTATTTCTGCAATATGGTACTTCAAAACATGAGTAGGGTGTGTTGAGCTGAGACATAAGCAACCATCAAGTTACAGAAAAGTTGATATTTTGTCCTGCACGTGTTCCGTAGCATCTCCCTTGGCTGGAGGGGTACATGGTTTATGGTGCTTCTGCATTTCTTCCATCACTTGCTTTGCAAAGTGCACTTTGGTTCAGGAAAGCATCTGTTTTCCAAGTGGGGTTTTTCCTTTTTGGCAGCGTGTACAGTTCTGCAGTACCTGAGCTCCAGGTGGGAGCACGCTCACTTGCAGGAGGTGTGCTCAGCACGCAGTCTGCTGGACTGGCCTGGCGCAATGAGCTCCACTCAGACGGGGACTGAATCAACTGTGAATCAGTTTTACTTTGGTTTTGGATACATCAGGACGTGTACTAAATGTCACGCAGTAAAAAAAGATGTGGTAGATGAAGAGGCGTGGAATACACAAAGCTAAAGCATCTCGGTCTGAGGCAGTGATTTTTGTCAGCCTTGTGAATATTTTGAAAGGGAGTCCTCATCTCCTATTTTTTTTTCTTTTGCTTTGAAGCTCTGGCTGTAATTTATCCTGGCTGCAGTAGCACTGGTCATACTTTTGGATTCCTGTACCCAGGAGCTGTAGTGAAACATTTTCTACTTGGACTGGAAGCCCTAGACAATGTTATAAATAATTAAACGTAAAGCGTTACTAGTGCTGTTGAAATGGTGCTAAACAGGGTAATTTTCCTTTTTGTCAAGCTTGCCAAAGTCAAGCAGTCCTGGATTTTCACTCTTATTTCTTTTTATTGGTATGGTAGTTGTTCATTTTAGTATTACACTAAAACTGTGGTTTTGCTCTCAATAGGGTGGAGCACAAATTAGCCTTGCTGAAATATGTAGATCCGGAGAGAAATCAACCCGTTGGTATAACCTCCTTAGTTACAAGTATCTGCAGAAGCAAAACAGGAAAAGTAAAGAAGGAAACATTCACTCTGAAGTATCCTGCACTGAAAAAACAGTAAGAACAACTGCTTAAGTTAAACAAATCTCTTCTAAACAGTACTAATGAGAGGGTTTATGTGGCTGAAGGACTGTTATGATAGACAAGAAGTGAAGGCTGGTAGGGTAATATTTAGAACTTCAAAAAATGTCAAGTGCAGCAAAATAATTAACATGTCAATTACAGATATGCCCTTGTCCTGGGCTAAATACTTACTGAGATCTGCTCCTCCTGAAGCTGAGGGATGTAGGATGTGGTCTGGTGTAAGTGATGTGCGAGCTCTTGCCTTTCTTCCCACTAGAGAGTTCACTTTGCTGCAATGAACTTGCTGAATGAGTCAAGATACAGGCTTACCACTGCACGTGCACAGCATGCGATACACTCAGCCTATAGCTGCACGTGTGCGTAGTGTAACTGGGGGAGCCGGGCCGGGTGTGCTCACACAGGCTCGACCCAGCACCGTCTGCGTAATCAGCTGCTTGAACAATGCAGGCACAGAGACCGTGACTCTACCCTGCCTCCAGAGGAAAGCTGGTTGGGGCTGTTCTGACCAGAAAGGCTGGGTGCCTTGCAGTTTGTGAGAGTTGTGTCTTCACAAGAAGCCTCTTGCTCTCCCCAGGACTCTGTCTCAGCACTCTTAGAGCAGACAGCTGTTGAACTGGAAGCTGTGGAGAAGAAACTGGAGGAAAGCAGAAGCACTTTAACTAGTGGAGAGAGCTGGTAGGTAGCATCCCACCTTCGCACAGTGTTGTGGGATGATCAGAGCATTTGGGGATTCATGTGCAGAGAAAAAAGCAGATGATGCAGAGCTGTGGGAGGCTGCTTCTGTCTCTTTCTGTTTTGGTGAAAAATCCTGCTTCTTCTGCTTTGGAGGTTGTGCTTGGGAAATGAGAACAAAGCTGATAAACATTGAAAACAGTCAGTAGCACTACGCTATTTTAGTTACTTGTATAACGTTCTGTGGACAACCTGAAAGCTCCACTGTATGGTGTAAGGCTTTGCTTGAATATTAATTTTGGCTATTGTTTACATGGTTCAGATTCAGATTTTATCCATGAAGCCCAATGTTTGAAATAAAAAGCAATCCTGACCAATGGGGTTGATGGAGAAGCCAGCTGTGAGTTCTGAGCTGAAAAGAATGTTAAAGCAATGCTTCAGTTTTGTCCAGCATCGCTTTTAAACTAAGATGAATGGCATCCTGAGAGCTCCCCTTAGGATGCGCTAATCTCAGATCACGTGGCTGAACCCTCAGCTTGCTTCTTTGGCTTGGCTGTAATGATTGCCTTCTGGTGCAGCTTCACTCCAGTTTCAAAATCATTCCCTTTTAAGCCTGTGTTTGTGTAATCTCAGTGGCTACAGGACCTGCCAGGTACATCTGCCTGCCCTGGGACATGTTCCTGTCCAGCAGCTTGCAGGTGTTAACTCTGCTGTAGCAGCAGAGTATTGTTCACAACAGGCCAGTTCAATAACAGAGCTATTCTTCACAGGCAAGACGAAGAGGTTCCTGATCAGGAAGAACAGGATGAGATCAGTGAAAATGAAGCAGAGGAGGAGGAAGAAGGATTCTGTGCTGAAAAATCGCTATGGGAAGCTGAAGAAAGTCTGAGTTCCCAGCTGCACATGGAATTAGGAGTGAAGGTAAAGTCAAGGGCCTTTTGAACACAAAGATGAATTCAGCTCTTCATTGCTCAACTGAGACTGGGTTGCTGTTGAGCTGAGCAAGAGTACAGCAGTTATTTAAAAGTTCATCATTGATGTTTAAATGATTTTCTACCTGCAATCTTTTAAAATAACTCTACATTACCATTTTGTCCCACAGTTAATACAGCACTGTTTCATACCTTCTTTTTGCTGCCCATGAAAACTGTTTTCCTTAATCTGACTGCGACTTTGACTTGGTTTAATTCTGGATGTAGTTGTAGTCTAACAAGCATGTCCTGTACACGTGCTCTCTGTGCATGTACATACAGTGATTTGGATCTTTGCTGCAGATGCACAAGTAAGGGAATGGCCTTTGAAGTCATACCTCTGTTCTGTGTGAGATTGCCAGGTCACATTGATGTACTGATCTGATGTACGGGCAAAGTTTGTTGGAATTGTGTTGTACAGCAATCAATGGATGCAGAGCCCTTAGGGAGTGATACAGTTAACGCAGCAGCTACTGAGTTCAAAGAGTGAAGTGTCAGGATGCCCCGCATGAAAAGGGCTAAAGAATAGCTCGTTATGAATGTGATGCCTCTGGGACTGAAAGCGGAGATGTATCACAGGTGGCTGTCAGACAGCCCTGGGTATGTGTCGTCGGTAAGATGGCAAGCTGGCATTTACACTGCGGTATCTGTCTTTCAGGTGGATAAAGAGACAAACACCGATAGCCTTGCACAGCCTTCTACTGTAGTTCGTCCAAAAGACAAAAGAGCAGCAAATCCACCCCAAACTCAGTTTGTCAGAGGTAGCACTATCATCCGCTCAAAAACATTTTCACCGGGACCACAAAGTCAGTATGTGTGTCGGGTAAGGAGAATGCAATCCTGAGGTTATTAAGCTGTTTTTCATTAATGACTGCACGATATCAATGGTCACTTAGTCTGAATTTTTCACAGGGACATGACACTGCTTTCTTCTCTACCCCTTTGACTTCCGAAGTTTCTCTGTCCTCACCTCCTAGACAGTATCTTTCCTTCTAACTAACAGTAGTAAGCACAAACTTAAGAAATATATATGTGCATGTACGTTTGCGGTACATGCAGCATGTTGAGATGCCCAAACTAACCTGGAAAGGCTGCTGTAAGACAGTGGTGAATAAGCTGCATATCAAACCCTTTTCTGCTGCTTTAAGACTGTTCTGTGCTAATTTGAACTGAGTGAGCTGTGTCCACCTGGTTTTAGATGAGATCAGTGTGAAAGCTTGATAGAAATGGAAAGGTAAGTACCTGATAATGTCAGCAAAAAAAATTGTGGAAGCTTGAAAGTCTCCAGCATGCTTTGTCTGAAGGTAACTGAACAGGCCACATACTGGGTCAGGATGTCACTTCCACTGCTTTGAAATGTTTGTTCACAATTATTTCCTGGCATCAGCCCAAACTATAAATAACTCATCTTGCAAACAAGCAAGCAGTGTGTTTTATCATGCCTGACCTGTCATAAGTGGGCATGCTCTTAATAGAGCTGAGCTGGCTTTGATGTGCAGGTTTTCTCTGATTCAGAAGCAGGTGCATCCATAGAAACAAACCTTAATTAATTTGCAGCAGTGGCCTGTGCTTGGGTGGTAGCGGTATCACATCCCAGCACACGCAGGTACAACACTTGCTCTCCCCTGCCCCCAACTTTGCAAAGGAACATGAGAAAGGAATTAAAGCCACTTCAGTTGAGTTCTTTTTAAGGGTCTAGAGACAATCACAGAAGGCGGCGGGCTGAATGTGTGTAACATGACAACTCCTAAGTTGAAAACCCCAGGGGGATAGCTTTCAAGTGAACTTGCCTCTTGCACCACTAGCTTAAAATACAGATAACTGGAGAAAAGAAAAGTCTCTCATAAAATAGTCCCGTGTTTTGCAGATGCTAGAGTATTTTTTTATTATTATTCCCTAGAACTTATTTTTCTAGGCTGTTTTTTGTGGCCTAGTTAGTTGCAGTAGGGTAGAGTTTTCTATTATACCCTAACTTACTGTCTCTCTTCCCATGTACCCTGTTCCCCAAAAGGGACAGAGTTCAAGGCTTGGAGCAGGATCCGGCCGTGCCAAATGGACTGTGTGTTGCGCACTCTGGGATGGCAGCTGTCTCCTGTAGCCTATCACAAAACTTCACAGTCATAATCACTTTCAGAAGGCTCTGATCTTGCTAATAATGGGTGTATACACTGCTTGTATTCCTTTCATGAGAAATATGTGGTTTTCACTGTCATTTCAGCTGAATCGCAGTGATAGTGACAGTTCAACGCTATCCAAAAAGCCCCCCTTTGTTCGAAATGCAATGGAGAGACGAAGTGTCAGAGTGAAACGGGTAAAAACAACACCACTTCTTTTTCTTCTCTAGCATAGACACTTGCAAAACCCAAAAACTGTTTTAAAGGAAGAATTTGCAAACGTAAATCAGTTGCCATGTGTTTCCATTCACAACCTTTTATTTGTGTGTGAGAAGTCTCTCAAGGCTGCTTGTCTTTGATATATCAGAATATGTCAGGAATGTTTCAGTTGGAACTCATTTAGAACAGTCATTTAGGAAGATGATTCTTGGTATCTTCCGTCTTGTCAGAGGAGAAGTAGCACAAACAGCTTTACTCCGTTTATTGTTGTGAGGTTCTGAAGTACTTACAATGAATGTGGGGAGCTGGGGAAGAGGGTGAAGAGAATGATCTCTCAGATGCTCAGGTGACCCTGTTGCAGTGACTCTGTGGCACTCAATGAATCCCTGTGCCCATTGTGATGGCAGTTGATGACATTCCCCTGGGATACTGCTGCTGAGCTCCTAAGGAGATGGTTTTCTTGAGGCAGCCTGTGTTTGAAATGAGCAGAAGGCAACATAAGTATGTTACTGGTAAAAACAAATACAGGTTTTCCTGCTGCGTTGTGGATTCCTCTGAGGATAAGACATCAAACTTAGGAGCAAGGTGTGCAAGCAAGACTTGTTTGATTTGGAAAAGCTGCCAAGAAAGAAATTTAGTGGAAACACTGAAATCCAAAGCCTTATCTGTAAGACTTGCTTGAGTTTGTGCTTTCTGTCTTGAGGCAGATCAGAAAGCAGGATCAATAGAGATGCTTTGTGCAAAGAGGAGTGTTGGAAAACGGATCTTGGGATGTGTTTGGGCCTTCGTGGTGGAGTGGTCAGGACAGTTCTCATCACTGTGTTCATACACCCCTTATTTTCTAGCCTTCAATCAAGTCCTTTGGTACAGAGCGCCTAATCCGCACTTCACTAGACCTGGAGCTGGACCTGCAAGCTTCAAAAACCTGGCACGACCGGCTGGTTCAGGAGATCTCAGTGCTGAGGGAACTGAAGGAACAGTTGGAACAAGCTCAAAGTCAGGGTGAAAAAGAGTTGCCACAATGGGTGAAGGATGATGAGAGATTTCGACTGCTGCTGAGGCTAGTGGAAAAACGAGTGAGTAATACCTGACTTTGGATTTTATTCAGTGTGTTTGAGAAACAGGGGACTTTGGACAGTCAGGAAATGAAGCCTTGGCACTACAGTCACTCGTGTCTTCCACTTACAGCACCATCAAGCAAGCTATTGATAATGGAAGCTGTAGTACTTGAGTGCCTGGCTATTCTCAGGTGTAGTATTTATAGAATCATAGAATAGTTTCAGTTGGAAGGGACCTTTAAAGCTCATCTAGTCCAGCCCCCCTGCAGGGAGCAGGGACATCTGCAACTGGAGCAGGTTGCTCAGAGCCCCGGCCAACCTCACCTGCAATGGTGCCAGGGATGGGGCATTGACCACCTCTCCGGGCAACCTGGGCCAGGGGCTCACCATCCCCATTGTAAAAACTGTCTTCCTTCTCTCTAGTCTAAATCTCCTCTCTTCTAGTTTAAAAACATCACCCCTTCTCCAGTCCCAAGAGGCCCTTCTAAAAAGTCTGTCCCCACCTTTCTGACAGGCCCCTTTAAGTACTGAAAGGCTGCAAGAAGGTGTGAACAACCCCAACTCTCTCAGCCTGGCCTCACAGCAGAGGGGTTCCAGCCCTCGCATCAGTTTTGTGACCCTCCTCTGGACCTGTTCCAAACTGCAGAGTTCGTGCCTGCCTTCCACAGATGCGAGGGTTAGGAAGATAGCAGTTGTCTCTTGCTTCTTCTAAGAGAAATAATGGCTGCATAAAATTTCTGCATGGGTGGCACTTGGCTTTAGAATAGGATCCTTATGCATATGAAGTGGTAATACACATCAGATGATAGCAGACTTTGTGGCTTTTTTAAAGAGCTTTAATAGTATCTATGCTTATGAAGGAGGGTCTGCAGGGAAGGGATGGGAAGGGCACAGAACTAATTACCACAGATTTCAACAAACAGTTCGTTAAACAATTTTGTTTGCTTTTGTGAAAGTTGTCTTTCATTACATTGTCATGAAAGGCTGGATAGGTGATGAGCAAGGTGGGCAGCCTTCTGTCGTGTTTGCTCTGTTTTGTTTTTCTAAAGTATTATTCCACAGCCGATTACCTTCATCCCTTAGGTGCTGGACTTTTTGTTCTTTGCTGGAGTTTGTCCTGTCTTTAGCTTCCTGTAGAGTTCTGTTAGTCCGGAACTCGTGCATTTTTCAGCACAGAGGTTTCCTGCCTTAGCAGAGGTGCACACACCAGAAGCCAAGTGCAGCCTCCCGGTGCATAGCAGGTGTGGTGTGTCATGGTTAGCACTTACCTCGCTCTGCCTACATCATACCCTTCCTTGTGTACAGGGCTGCTTCTCAACCTCTGTGATTTACTGAGGCACCTTTGCTGACACCAGACAGAAACTTAAGTCATGCTGGCACCAGGTATAGAAGTGAGTTGGCACGAGGCGCTCTTTGCGGCACAGCTGGAACATGGGTTGCCATGTTCCTGCATGAGCTGACCTGCTGGCTTAAAAAAATACATCAAGGAGATACCAAGAAGGTGCAGAGAGCACCCGTATTTCTTACCAGAGGGCTGGAAGATGACCTACAAAAAAGTTCTCTGCATTACAGTGGTTAGCTGCCAAGCTTTCAGTTTAGCTTCTGTGGCTTATGATATCCAGAGTCAGCAGCCTCCAAACCCCTTAGAACTGCAACACTGCTGTATTTGGAGATGAGTTGGGATAAATGATTCCAGTTGGAAACACAACTAACTTTTCCATTCTCTTTTTAGGTAGAAAAAGCAGACCACAAGTGTGAGCTCAAGGCTGATAAAATGATGAGAGCTGCTGCCAAGGATGTCCACCGGCTGCGAGGGCAGAGTCGGAAGGAGCCTCTGGAAGTGCAGTCATTCAGGTAATTACACGTCATTGGTAAAGGGGAGAAAAAGTTGACTGCTACCATGAGTTTACTGTGGATGAGGATGCTCATCTTTGTAGAAGTAAATTGTTCTGCGTAAACAAAAACTTCTTTTTGTATCAAAGTATAAGGTCTGAGAATCGGGGAAACCAGCGGCAGCACAGCCCATGATCTCAAAGCAACCAGCAGTACTCCAAATCATTCCACACCTGGCAACAACTTCACAAATCCTTTGTTTCATACAGAAGCAGCCCTTTGCTTCCTTAAATAAAATGCCTAGAAAGCCTAAAATCTGAGCCTTTCCAAAATGGCTTTTTGGCGTGGTGAGTTCAACCCTAAGGAGTAGGTTGTGGGAGGATGTGCTGCTGCTCCTTCTGGTGACAGCTGGTGGGATACATTTTCACGTGGGTGACGGATGTTTCTGGCAAGACTTCTGTTACATTAACAACGGATCATCTTTTTCCTAGAGAGAAAATGGCATTTTTCACACGGCCAAGGATAAACATTCCAGCACTCTCTGCAGACGATGTGTGATCACCATAAAGTATTTGCTTTCCGGACAGTTCTACAAATGCAGTTTGAGTTTTGAAGTTATTTATGTGGTATTATGAAGGTACCGAGGCATTTGTATATTAGAGCTTTTGTCAGTACGTGGATGTTTTGAAGATTTTTAGGTTAAAGTTATATCATCACAGAAACCAGCATTAAAGTGACAAGATTGTATAGTTTGTATATTTAGGAATGTATTTTTGGGAAATAGAATTTTAAATAAGAACAAATGCAGCGTAAGGTGCTGTTATTCTTAAATAATGCTGTTTAGACTTTTTGTACAGCTCTACCTTTTAGAGGTTTTACTGCAATAAAATAAATTTGAAGGAACCTCACCCCTACCTTCTATGATGTTCTGCATTGGACTCTCCTCTGAGTGGTGTATTTTGTACCCTGTGGGGAATGCGGGGAGCTGGTTTTGACTCCCAAGTGCTGTGAATGAATTCTTTGTGAGCTGTGAAGCATTTGTGTTTCCTGCCAGGTCATAAAAGTGGGTGTGAAGTTCAGAATACTTGCACTTTTAACGTGTACTGCAGCTCATGTCTGTAATGGGTCTGTTAAGGTGACTTGGGGAGCCCATTGAAACCACTGCTGTGGGAGGAGGGCTGCAGGTTTTAAGTCCATTTTAGGGTTTTCCAATAAAGTGACCTTTCTGGACAAACTTGCCTTCTTGCTTTTTGTCTTACGTAAATCCTTTCACTAACTGGCCCCTAAATTGTTTTCTTTTTTTCTGTCACTAGCTGGAAGTATGTAGCTTTTAATGTGTCTTGCACTGTAAGCCCTTCAGGCCAGGCATTTTTGAGAGGCAGCTGGTGGATTTTCTCTGGAGTAACTTCCATACTCCTGGGATTTTCCCCTTTCTAAATCTAGGCTTTACTAAATGTGATAGAAATGTAACTCACCTGGTCCCTGGCTTGTTACAGAAAAATGTTATTTTGCACATAGTTGGGCAAGAGCCACTGGCTGCATTATAACCTCAGCCCCAGAATCTTTGCACCCAGCTTCTCCTTGCTGTGCTGGTGGCTCTCAGGAGAACATCCCTGAAGACTTGCAATTGCTCTGTCCAAGATGCTGTGAGTGACAGTATTTCCTGTTTTTCCTCCATGCTTCTGAGCATTTTTCCCAGGAGTTCACTGTGCCCCACCACTATCATAGAACCATAGAATCCCAGCTTGGAAGGGACCTTTCAAGGCCATCTCCTCCAGCCCCCCTGCAGGAACATCTGGACCTAGAGCAGCTCCCTCAGAGCCCCGGCCAACCTCACCTGGAACGGTTCCAGGGATGGGACATCGCCCATCTTTCTGGGCAACCATGGCTCTTGTCCCACCTCATTGCAAAAAAAGCCTTCCTTGTATCAGGTCTAAATGTGTGAGGTGTCCCCCCTCGAGGCCGGGTGTCCCTTCCCCCCCGGGCCCGGCCCTGGCTGCTGATGGCTTTGCCGAGGAACGCGCTGGCGGTCAGGGCTGGAACCGCGGGCTCCCTCCCGGAAAACGGGGAAATGCGCAGAACTACCCCTTGTACCCGCTTAGATTTTGGGAGCAAGAAGCGGGAGCAGGGCCCCGTTACAGCAGCACCGGTTTCGGGGTCAGCCGGAGCGCCCCGGCCCCGCCGCGAGTGCCGTCAGCCGCAGGACGCTGCCCGAGCCCTCCCCGCCGCCCGGGGCCGCTGCCGCCGCGCTGGAGATTCGCCTCGCCTCCCGGCGCCTTCCGCTTCCGCCCGCGCCACTTCCGGTTCCGGCCGCTCGAGGATGGAGGCGCGCGTGGCGCAGTCCGCAGCTCGGCTGGCGCGGCAGGGGTGGCCGGGGCCGGGGCCGGGCCGGGGCGGGCCGGGGGAGCGCGGCGGGCCGGGACAGCCCGGGGCCGGTCGTTGCCCCGCCGGCGAGACCGGCTCCGTGCCTGCGGGCAGAGCCGGGCCTGGCGGCACGTCCCGGAGGCCCCCGGTGGGGGAGGTCCCAGGGCTTTTTGGGGGCCGCAGGCGAGCGCCGGGGGGAGGCTCCCCAGCGTCCCGCCGCGGAGGAGCCTCGGCAGCACCTGGAGCCCGGGGCGGGTCTGTGGGCAGAGCGGGGAGCCCCGTGCGCTCCGGGGTGCAGGGGCCGAGGGCTGGTCTCGGACGGAGAGGCTGGAAGCAGGCAGGGGCTGAAGCACCTTCCGCAGCTGTTGGCATTTCTCGTAAGAAAAGAGGAACAAAATCCCTCTTTCTTTCGGAGACCTTTTGTGATGAGGTCAGGGCGTGTGGTTCAGCGCGTGGCACTTTTCAGCTAGGGTGAGACTTCAGGGTGAAGTTCTGCAAAAAACTTTAAATGAAATAAAGGTGACAGGAAGCCGTCAAACATGGGTTTGTGCGTTACCGCCCTCGTTCTTTGTGCTGTTATTTTGTCTGGCTGCTCGCTGTGGTAGCCACGCAAGGATCGCCCCACTGCTGGGCGAGGTGATTCGCAGGAGGGTCCTGCCCTCCAGAGGGGCCCTGAGAACCCACAGCAGCCAGGGAAGCACTTTCAGAGGAGGACAGATATACTAATGGCAGTCCTGGCTTTCCCATACAGGGTTATTGCAGCCAAAAGTACCTTGGTTTGGGGAAAAAGGTGGTCGTAACCCTTCGTCTTTTCAGTGACTGTAATAACAATTAAAAAAAATCAGACTGCTGGTTCTGTATCTGATTACATTGACAGTAGGGTATAGAGGCAGCTTCAGGAAAATTTTGAATCCTACAGGTTAACTTCTCAAATGTTGCTCCAGGGGCATGTCACTGAGACATTCTGGACATGTGGCTTATGGTTTTTTTGCCTACCATACACCTGTTTTTAAGCAAAGTTTCAGCCTGCCTTCTACTCACAATTGAAACAGACGACAAGCACTGCTGTAAAATACTGAGATAATAAATCTGGCTGTTGAATCTCTGAAGCTCTTTTTTTTTTTGCATTTCTCCTTTGTGGCTGCTAGGAGAGGAAGGGCGTCTCAGGTGTTCTGGCAAGGTGGTTCTTCCTCTGCCATCACTGCTGTCTGGACTTTAGTCCAGAAACAAATCCCAGTCACTCTGAAACAAAGCAAGAGAGAGACAGTGTTCAGCTCTTTAACTCCAGGAGGCTGAAGGAGGCCACAGGGAATTATTGAGCCTGAGTCTACCTGTCTCCTCGCTCCCAGCCATGTGCTTCCTGGTGCCAGCTCCAGCCCATCCTGAAGCCCATTGTGAGCTGTCCAGCAGGAATCATTAACCCACCGGAGAGCAAAGAGTGTGTGCTGAGTTATGCACTGAGCCGCTAGGCAAAGCAGGAGCAGAGATGAAACCATGCAGGAGGCAATAAGGAGGGGAAGGAAGATAAGTATTTGCCCTTTGCTGCGCCTTCTCAGGCCATTTTCTGTCTTTTTTTTTTTTTTTTTTTTTTTAAATGTGGCAGAGAAAAGCTCTATCACATTAAAAGCCAGAGACAGTAGCCTATGCAAGTTTCATGCTAGTTCAGTGGGGTCTTTGGAAGATATTGTTATGTGCTAAGGGAAAATGTAAGGATTATTTTGGTCCTATTGAAAAAGCTGTAGTTTTTTTGTATTCACAGGTGAGGGGAAGATTTCTAGTACTCAGCTGACCAAAGAGCCCTTGGAGATGTCA
>JAVSBS010022700.1:22132-32850 GCA_033124195.1 Coracias cyanogaster | reverse complement strand
ACTGAAAGAGTGATTAGCCATTGGAACAGGCTGCCCAGGGAGGTGGTGGAGTCATCATCCCTGGAGGTGTTCAAAAAGTGGGTAGATGTGGTGCTTTGAGGCATGGTCTCAGGGTTAGGGAGATGTTGGACAAAGGTTGGACTAGATGATCCTAGAGGTCTTTTCCAACCTGAATGATTCTACGATTCTGTCATTCAATGATCAAGAAAAGCTTCCTGACAATTGGGATAGCAAAGTGCTGGAATAGGAAGATAGGAAATCTCCATCTTTGGGTTTTTCTAAGAACAGTTACAGTTGATGCTCTGATTGATGCTCTTCTTCACCTTTATCTATCCCAGTTTCAGTGACTCCTAAAAATGTGGCAATGACAGGATGATGTTGAGGGTGACAAGTGTACATGAACTGACATGTAAAATAAGAACCAAACTTACAGCAATGGTTTTTATATGCTAATATTCCCTGATTATTACCGGGAATACTAGAATACCTATTGCCTTTTTAGCCTTTTGATTGCAATGAAGAGTGCCATTACACAGAGAGGAATCAGAAACTTTGGGCCCTTGGTTTGTGAGCCCTTTCTCATGCAATTGTTCTCAACTTTCCTTATTCCACTAAAAGCAATGTGCATTCTCCATGAATAAAGAGTTCTTTGCATGAATGGAGATTGAAGAAATTACCTTTCCACCGTATACTTGCTACCTTATGAAATCAGCTTTCATTTTTAGTTTACAGTGAATGAGTTCTGAGTCTTGTAAGCATTTAGGGTTTATCTGCTGCGGAAAATAGAGATGAAATTTTATGCAGGCACCTTGGTACTAGCATTAGCTGTAGCTCAGGTCAAGTCCTTGTGGCCCACAGGCACCAGAAATGGTTTTTCAAGTGCTTTTAAAGGGCATAGTCTTAAGAGCTGGAACCCAACTCATTGTGCAAGTACAAACAGCTTGTAACCCATAACAGCATCACCTCACAAATAAGGTGTCATATAACTTGTCTTCCAGGGTCCTAACCATCATGCTTCACTGAGGCAATTTACGAGTAATTAAAAGATAAGCAAAACCACTTATAACTATGCAATAATTCATCTCTGTTGCAGTTTTCAAGTTTCTTTTAATATTTTTTTTCCAGAATTACAGTCCTGTGTGTCAGTGTGGGACATTAACCTGCCCCATGAAGTACAAAACCTGAAAAAGCATATAGAAATGAGACGGGAATTAGCAGAAAAAATGAAGAGCTTTTCTTTGGACTGAAAAGTCACCCTGCAAGTGCCATTCTCTTTTCTAGTCTTCCATCCTAACTTACTGTGCAATATTTACAAATTCTTCTTGCTGGGGGTTTTTACCAAAAGCCAGGAAGAAAATTGTCCTGAGGGAAGCCGTTGATATCCATAAGATAACAAGAAAAAAGAAGGATACATTAGTTGTAGTATTTGAAAGGACAGAAACCTATTCGGAGTTTCTGAATCTAAAGTGTTATCATGCATCTGTGGTTTACTTGTGAAGTTCTGGCTCAGCTTCAATATAACATTGTCCATCTGGTTTTTGATCCAAGTTAAATTGGGAATAAGCCAGGAGACTATAAATGGCTTTTATTTACTCCATTATCTCTACCGAGTTGATGCTGTAATAAGAAGCAAAATTTAAGCCTCTGTGTGTTCACTGCAGTTTGCATGTATGAGTTTGCTCTGATGGTTCATGTTTTAGTAATAAGTCAGAGCTCATGACCCCAAGTGTATGAAAGCAAGCATTGCAGGGTTTGTAACAGCAGTGCTTAAAGGAGCAGATCATGGCCATGTACTCCCTGGAAACAACAGGCGGAACAGTCTTTATTTCTTCCATGAATAATTGACATTTTTTCATTATGATCAGATAAAAAGTGTTGTGCTACTATAATAAAATAACTCAGAATTCAGAATTTAAAAACACTGTCAGGCTTCTGCGAGTTGGTGTCCTCCTGCAGTACTGCAGTGGGCCTTGTCCTTGGAGGTGCAGTCACGTTGTTATGAACATTACCACTCCCAGACATCTCTTGTACAGCTCACTTCAAACAGCAAGAGAAGACACAAGGTGAAAACTCTGATCTAAATGCTGCTACAACTTGTACCACAAAGCAAGTAGCACGCTGCTATAGACCGACTGGTAGTTCTTAGTCCAACTTGCTGGTTTGCTTACCTCAATCTGAAAAAAGGAGGAACTTTCAATCTGATATTTCTAACATGAAGTTTCCACTTTTAATTAAATGGTTGTATTGGAGGTAAGCAAGGGAACCTTGAGGAGTGTAACAGTTGGCTACCTCTTACGTAGAACTGCCAGAATTTTGTTGCCACACACCTTCATTCAAGAGTTGCCTTTTGCTGCTCTCTGAAGTCCAAGCTGCTTCTTACAGCCTGTACTGACCTGCTCTAAGCGTGTGCCTTATTTCTGTCCATCAGAAGACAGATGTCATTTTCTTTTTTTGATACCAAAAGCATCTATAGGGTGCTCCTGAAATCTCAAGGAGTGGAGTCTCCAGACCCTTTCCTGAGTCCATAGAGCTGAACAAGGTTGAGTAAACAAAAAGTTCTCAGTTCCATTTTTAGAGTTTTGGAGAAATTAGATACTAGACAAGAGCATGTATTGTGTCCAACTGTATTGTTGTGCTATTCTCTTCCATTTGTTGAGCATGTACTCAGGATTCCTTTCAGATATACACCCCAGGTTTTATGCATTCTTGTAATCTGCATCTTGAGAATAATTGGCTATTTATATTGGCTATATTATATTTTATAACTCAGAAAATATATAATCTTATAATGAATACTTTTTTTAAAATAGACTATATATATATTGTGATTATGTTTATTTATAAGTAATTTTGGGATATAAGCCTTAAACCTTTTTATTAAAACTGTGCTTTGTTAATAACACGGTCTACCGTCTGATTGCTGAATTTCTAAGGTGGAGCGTTTGTGGAGTTTAATCACACCAGGATGGTGCAAGATGCCTGTTCTGTAGGTTGTGTTCACACTTGTTCTCTGTCTCATAGCGCACATCTAGAGCCCTTTTCCCTTTTTGTCTTCTACTTAGTGTTCCTCACAACCTTTTCCAGAGATGGGAGGTGACCCGTGAGCAGTACGGCCGGTGCAGTTGTTGGTCACCTCTTCTGAGAGTCTCTGGAGAAGTGATCATAGACTGCATCAGGCCTACGGGTAAGGTATTACAGGGATAGCAAAGAATGAAAGAGACAATGTCAACCAAATGGAAGACGGGAGGTCATTACAAACCTGGCTAAATTGGCCACTGTTGAATTGTCAGCGGTGAGAGAGTAAAATTCTGGAACAGTGGTAACCGCCGTGACTGTGTAGCGGTACAGCACTCAGGCATATGGAGCACAGATCTCCAGCCACAACTTCCTCAAATACTTTTTAGTACTAGAAGAAAAGATTTGGGGATATCTTGCATTGGTGCTTCTTGTTACTCTTTGCCCTGTGATACAATCTAGAAGTGCCTCTTGGGCCATCTTGAGCCCTGTTCAGCTCACGCTGTGTCACTGCCCGTCTGCCACGTGTGACATTTCCCAGAGAGAGTAGTGACAGAGCGTAGCCAGTCAAATACAGCGGGCAGCCCTCAGCAGCCAGCTTTCTCCCGCCTGTGAAGCTCAGGAAGGAAGTGGCTGCAAAATTGTCCGGCCAGGAGTTTGCAGGTGGTTGGTTTGCAGGTCCAATCTAGAAGTGCTTGAGGACCAGCATCCCCTTCCCAGCTGGGACATGCCACCAAGGGGCAGAGCAGCACTTCTCTGCAACAGCCATTTAAACCGAGGCTGCAAGGAAACCTTTTCCCAGAAATATCTCTACAGACAAACGGTAAGGAAAGGCGGGGGGGTTGTAAGTAAAAATCCATGAGTTTGTGTTCCCTCTGGTTTTCGTGGAGCTGTTTGTACAGGCTCCACAAGAGTGGAGCTCGCCCCAGCCCCTGCAGCAGCCAGCCCACTCAGAGTGAGTACAAGCTCCATCCGATGTAATGCTGCTGGAATACTTAGGATCCAGCACCTGAAAACAGAAAGGTTCACATAGTTTATTTGGACTGAGCAGTAAACTGGAATTATTTAGAAAGTTATTGAAAATTACAATACACCAATAGGTCTATTTAGAAAAAGAGTAAATTTTTTATACTATCCTTATACAATTTGGTAAAAACAAAATGAAAGTAAAAACAAGCTCGGGCTTTTTTTTTTTTTTTATTTCTTCCTTCTGCATTGCGTTTCTTCTCTTGCTGCCCAAGAAGGCAGCAGGCAAATACTGTCAGGGTTGTTAAGTGCTGCGGTCAGTCCTTACAAAGGCTGTCACTAATTAGCAAGAAGAGACTTAAAAATCAACGTTGTGTCTCTGGCGTGTGTGATTATGTACTTCTCTTCCACCACAGCCCATAGCATCAATGACCTGAAAACTTAAAGTGGATAGAAAAGGGGAAAGAAATTAAAATAATCTTCTGTGTCAATTCCAGAGTTTGGTCTTTTCTGCTCCATTTATTCTCTGCTTTTCCCGTGCCCCATCTTGGTGCCGCCTCCTGAGGCGGCTGTGCCTGGGAGAGGGCTGGGCTCTGCGCTGCGGCGGGCTTTCACCCTGCTCCCATCCAGTGGAAAAGCGCAGCCACCATGTTGCAGTTGGTAGGGGGAAGAAAAACAGAAAAGAAAGAAAAGCTGATGGTGTGACAGTGCTCACAGCACAGCCCAGCATCCTGCCCACTGCCAGGGGCCAGGTACCCCACTTTGGTGCTGCCACGGAGAGCCCACAAATCCCACCCCACCAGGAAGGGCTGGACAGAAAGCCTGACTGTGCAGTGCCCAGACAGGTCCGCGGCTCTCCCTCCCTTCTGAAGTGGGGACACGGAGGGGAGATGAGCAGGCCGGCAGCAGCACAGGGCTGCCACAGACGTCCCTTCCAGGGCACTGCCAATGGGTGCTGATCCCCGGGGCTTGAGCAGGCCACAGCTCCCGCCAAGGAGCACCCCGAGGCCAGGCTCACTCTTTGCACCATCTCTTTTCTGCATAGGCCTGTTCAGTCACGAGGCTGCAAAAGGGAAAAAATACTTCATGATGAGCTCCCCTTTGAAGTCCTTTCTCAAGGGAAGGGTGACCCATAACTTGTCACAGAGGGAACAGAGAGTCCTTGGCCTCCCCCACAGGCCCTGGGTCAGCCAGGCCAGGCCTGGTGACAGGAGCGCAGTGACTCAGCTCTCAGGGTCACACCTCCAGCACTGCCACCTCTTCCCCTGCTCCACATTGTGGCAGCTCCTGCAGAGCCCAGCCCACACAGGACCATTGGCCACAAGGACACAGCATGGTGGGACAAGCCTTCACCTTGTTGAGAGAAATTCATACAGTGGCAACAAACACCTTGCTCTTTGCACTGCAGATACATTAACATTAGTTCATTGATGCTCAGTTCTCCTTTTTCTTGCCTTGGCATTTTGGTGTCACCTTGAAAACATCTGCTCTCAGAGAGGCAGCAAGAACCATCCACCCACACCACCCACCAGGCTCCGGGGCTCGGCAGTTTGTGCAGTAAACCAACCGAGCTAAGGCCGAGGCTCAGAAATCTTGGCTTCACACCATTATCATCAGAGGTCACAATAAACACCTTTTTTTTAAAACCTACAGAGCTGTGGGCCCTTGGAAGAGCAGCAGCAATGTTTGCAGCTCACAAAGCAGAGGCTGGGTTGGTTTGTTGGGGCAAAGCTGTGGCAGGAGCAATGGCAGCGCCCCCATGGCTGCCCCAGCACCGCCTGGGCCCCCAGCACAGCTCCGCTCCCTCGCTGCTGCTCACTGACCAGATCCACAGCAGCCTGAAGAGCGGAAAAACCTGCTCAGTTTTTCTCAGTGAAGGCCATGCAGGCTGAGGGACGTCAAGCCCAGCTACCCACCCTGGTGCAACAGGGTTTCTGAGGGCTGGCAAGACACAAGGCAGCTAAAACCAGCTGCTTCTGGCAGCGTCTGTCCCCCCCAGCGCCTTCCACCCAGGGAGAGGCATCATGCTCTGAAATGAGCCCGTCCTGCCCAGAGCTGCCCAGCGCCTGCCCCTCCACCTCTCACCAGGCCTGCACACGTGGGCTGGGAAGATGCCACGGAACCCTGCTGGGTTTGGGTGAGACTTACAAACTTACTGGGAAGCCGCTTTTATGCATTAGCGATTTTGTTACACTATCATAAGCGTTTCCTGATGAACACCCATGTAAAATTCACATGAATTTCACCATTTTGAAGGCCGCTGCTCTAGAACTCAGTACTTTGTTAAGCTGTGTCCATGGGACGGCACAAGAAGAAGAACTGGACTGATGCTGCTGGGGCTCAGCTGAGTACTGACCCCAGGATTCTCCATTTGCACCTGGGGTTCATCTTCCTGGACTAAGGGAGGCCACCTCAGATGTTGGAACAAGCCACAAGGGTTCAAACATGCCCCCCAGCCTTCTCCACCCCGGCCAGGCCTCTCTGAGTGCTGCTGACAGGACCAAAAGCCCATCTGCTGCCCCCACAGCAGCCACATGAAGGAAAATATTCCCCCTCTCCATGTGCCTCCATGGACTGCTGTGGTGACAACCCTTGCGTTAGTCAAACGCCAGCAGGTTTAGGCAAAGCCCAAAGGATGCTGTTGAATCACATGCGCACGAGCAAAGGTTTAACGAGTTTCGTATTACTCCGAAAAAGTCCAAAACTTGAAAAGTGCATTTCTAAACTTTGAAGACAAGTCCCCGGGCAGAGCCCATGCTCCTGGCTGAAGTGGAGCAGCAGCAGCCCCTGACGGGCGCAGAGCTGGCGCCCGGGGTGCCCGGCACTGCTCGGTGGCCGTGCTCAGTTTAAACACCACAGTCGTTCACACTCACTTTTAATAACTAACTACCATCCAGGCAACTCAGCTTCGGTCAACAGCCATTTTCAAATATTACCCATGTGTCAAAACTCACTTTTTTTTTTTTTTTCCTTTTCCTCCTCCAAAATAATAGCACGTGCTGATCACTCTGCAGCTGGAAAGTCTCATGGCAACACACGCTCCCACCTTGTAATTACAGGAAAGGCTGGAAGGGAAAAAAAACCCAACTGAAACCCACTAAGTTCCCTGCTTTTACAGGTACTGCAGCTAAACCCAGAAGGGACGCGCTCTGGGGGCTCAGAAGTAGCTGGTGCAGAGCAATCCGTCCTGCTGGAAGGGTCTGATGTCTTCATTGCTGGAGATGGGGGAAGAACGGGGGGAAAATACAACAAAAAACAACCTGAACACCAAACCTCTGCCAAGGCACCGAAGGCAGCAGAGTCCCTAAAGGGACTCTGGAAGAGTCAACAACAGTCTGTTAATCGCACGTGCAGGCAGGGCTGTTTTCTCTAAACACCAGACCACTGCCAAGGCCAAATACTAGACATGATTTGTGTTAGCTATGTGCTGATACAAAAAAAAAAAAAAAAAGTGTCTTTATGAGAAGTAACTTTGCAACTAAGCACCAGTCTGGGTAAGCGATGCGTGCAGTAGATGCATCCTCCCACACCTCCTGGGCTGCCTTTTGAAAACTGATGGGAGATCTTTGCCAGTACCCCCAAACAAGCTGTTCTCATTTCCCATCTTCTCAGAAAAAAGCTGCAGCGCTTGGTTACCTCTGAAGAAATAGCAGGGAGTTCTAGCGTCATCAGTGCCACCAGAGATGTGATGAAGGTGATCACATCCCTCCTGCTTCAGTGTCACTGCATCAGTAACATGCTGTACAAGACACCCTCAGCACCGGAACCTCTCACAGAGGACTAGATAGCAAAATGACGTGGCAGAAGCTGCCTCCCTGGCCTTGGCTGTGTCTGTGCAGTTAATCAGAGCTGCTTCTATACCAAATATCCTCCTTAGTTCCTAAGCAGCTATGCCGACTGCTTAGGGCTCAGTTTGTCAAGGTGGTCCCTGAAAAGCTTAAGAGGATCTCAGAGGAGGGAGAGTCCTTGCCCAGCTCCAGGCAGGACCAGCTCCACCGGCACATCTCCCTGTGCCATCGTGGACCACCCCATGGACACAAACACAGACACCCAGGGCACAGCTGGCAGCTGCAGAGAAAGGCTGGGCATGGCACCTAGTGCAGGTCCCCACCAGGGAGCTTCTGAGATAGAAAGAGATTAATTTTCTTTCAAATTACTCACCTATTTCTAGGATTAGAATTTCAGGGGAGCAAAGAGCAGCTTGGGTTTGCGTTTTTAAAGTTGTTGCACTGGTTAACCCAACCCCTCTCCTGCTACAGAGAGACACGTGCATTTCTTCCTCACCTCCTTCCTTCCAGCAAGAGCCCCAAAACATCTGCTAGCAAAGTGCGGGAGGAAGAATGAAAAGAGCCTGAAGCAGGGAAACTTCCATCCATACGCCCACTTCGCTCCCTTTCCATGGTCTCTCCTGCAACAGGCACCAATACACACCAGAGTGGGTGGTAGGAAAGACGGAGCAACAGCTGGCCCGAAGACAGTAGCCACCACATACAGTAGGATGCATCACAGCCTGACTTCCACAGCCTCCCACATCCCACCATTCAGCTACACCCACCGCAGCACATCTGTGATTGAAGAGCGCTCAGCTGGAAGTCAGCATTATTGCAAATCACGTAAATTTTGTCCTTACACCAACTCGTGATCGATTTATCAATTTCCCCTCCCAAGAATTCTCTCTCACCACTGTAGGCTTTGACCACATCTTCAGTTTTGACCCTGCTACCTTGCTTTTCCTGCCTCCTCACCAGAACAGGTCTCCCCTGCCCACTGAAACACCTCATCCCGTCTACTGCTGCACTATAGAGCAAGCAAGAGCCCTTACTGAACCCCTGCAGGTACAGGACTGGCTACATCCTTCTCTTTTTCTTTCTCTAATTAGAAATCTTCTGTGCAGTACATCCAGGAACACAGCAGTGAAGCATTCCATCTGAGCTCGGGTATTTCACAGCGACTTCTTGCCAATGCTGTGTGATTCTGGCTCACAGGTGTGGGGCTGAAGCTCCTCTATTGTTAAAAACCCAGCTCAGTGTTTCCTCTTGAGACCTAAAAACAACAGTTACATGAGAAATATCAGTCCCCCAGCCCCTCCCCAACTCCTGGGGCTGGCGGCGGCTTCTGCAACACTGGGGTGCAGCTCGATGGACCCACCCACATGCAGGCACAGCACTCCAGGTCTTGGAGGCACTCAAGGCGACCGTGCTCCTGCCAACACAAGCCACCCACCGTGAGAGCACAGCAGAAGCAAAGCAAAACCTAAACCACTCCAGCTCGAAGTGGGGAAGACTTTTTGCCCAGAAAGGCAGCAGAGAGGGACAGGAGGGCCAGAGCAGTCTGCAAGCAGCGTGCTGTGAACACACCTTACAAAGGTCAAAAGTTTCTTCCCATGTTCTCTCTCTTCAACATCATGTGAGAGCCAAAGATAAAAATATATAATTTGACCATCATTCCTGTCCTAGGAAATTCTGTATTTCATCTACTCTCTCCCCTTCCATAATACATCAACAACAGGGTACACAACATGAATAAAAATGACCAGAAAAAGTCACTGCCATAAAGCAGCATTTTCCCCAGAACATCCTTGCACATGCTGGTACAAGGGCAAGTGGTGCTGCAAAGCACACAGCAACGCAGGTTCAGCTGACCTGCGCGCACTCCACAAAGTAGCGTCTCCCATCTGGAAGCTGATCCCAAATCTTCTTCCATTAGCACCAACCACTGTACAAGCTTTGCTCTAGACAGAACAACATGAATACACCACACAAGGATTTAAGACACACCAAGCCGCTTGGCTCTTTTATGTGAGAATAGAAAATAACATTTAAGTTCTGGTACAGAAAGTCAACTGAGATCAGCATCTCCCACCAGTACAGTCTGTTCCAGGCAGATAAGAAACAAGTGTCAGGACGAAGCCCAAAGCAGAACCAGTCCGAGCAGGAGGAGGGAAGAAACCTCAGAGGGAAATGTCAAAGAGAATTGGGAACCAAAAATTTACAGCTTTTGATTTTCTTGCTCACCAAGGACAAAGAGTTTCTCAAGTTGCTGGAGTTTTAATCAGTGTTAAAAAAAAAAAAAAAAACACCACAAAGGAGAAAAATGCCAAACCTGGCTGTCAACACCAAGGACCTGGCTTCCTTGAACTTCTCTTTCTCAACCACGGGCTGCACAAAGGTCTTTCCTCATTTCCCACATTTTATTTACATACATATTTATTTCATATGATTTCTCAGTTTAGGAAGCCCTTTGCTTTGCACAGCAAAGCACCTACACTATTTGCACTGTGCTCATCACCAAGATCCAGCTGTCCTGTAAAGTACATCAATAGAAGTCAGCAAAACCTGACAACACCACAGAGGCTTTTCTTTTTCCACAATTAGTCCTCCCAGTTACAATATTCATTCCAGGGTAAGGCCAGTGTCAGTATCCTCTCCTAAATATATTATTAAATCAGTTTTGCTGAGAAAGAATCATATTATTAATTTTTTACCTTGGTGGAACAACTGTTCAACTGCAGGTGTATGCCAGGAGTTCAGCGGTAAGAGGATGTTTAGTTTTTCAAAGCACCATCTGCATTAACAACATTCATTCCAGTAGCGTATTTACAATATAAAACTGATATTGCTCTCTTCATTTATTTTACAAAAACCTTCATGAACAATAAAGATTAATTCTGCAGATCCCTTCCTACCATCTGCCTGCAGCAAAACGATTCCAATTTGCTGAAGACACCTACTACCAAG
>JAVSBS010022700.1:0-22124 GCA_033124195.1 Coracias cyanogaster | reverse complement strand
ACTACCAAGTCCACCGCTCCCTGCCTGGGCCAGCTGACCTCCCTTCTGCAGTATTTAGCTGAATCAAAGCAAGGCAGCTTCTTGTTTTCCTCCCCGCCTCCAAGATGTAGTTACCACGGCTTACGTGCTAGCAGCAGGGGTACAACAACAGCTCCATCAAAGTGATTTCCTTACCAAGAAAGAGGTGTACAAACACTTCCTGATCTTCTGCTAGGGAGTCTCGCCTTTTATCAAAACTACAGTCAGATGTCCTTTTTAAAAGGCTTCTTGTTCCAAGTCAAAAAACCTGTGCACACTGGAGCCCACTCCCAGAGTCCTTGGGCACTTCCACCTCAACACCAGAAGCGATGTTCTCGCTGTCGGTGAAGTGGCTGTGTGAAAACACGGAGGAGCTCCTCTGCTCCACATTATGTTTCTTCCACTAAGGAATGGTGGGACTATGGAAAGGCAGCACCTGTCACCAATGCCATGGCTTGGGCTCCACCTTACTCCCTGAGTTTTCTCATCTCTCTCTTCTTCAGGATTTTCTAGGATCGCTCCCCACCTGTAAGAACAGCATCTTAGCCCCCAGACCCACCATTACAAAAGAACAAGAAAACCCAAAGCCCAGTGTGTACACCTAAGAGAAACCCCAGGACAGTCATCGTCCCTCTTTGCCTGCTGCCTGGCCCTTCCACACATCCCACTTGTACTGTCTTCTCCTTGGAGCCTGCTGGCCTTCCCAGGCACAAGAACCAAGATGACTAAGATGCTTCAGTGGTCAATGGCAGACATCACAAAGACGTTCAGCTCAACCATGAATACTGAATTGGTAGCAATGCTCCTTTCATCTCCAGAAGACGGTCCACCTCACTGGTCTCACAACCTCCTATAACTCCATGTGCACTTAGAAAGACAAAGAAAAGTTACACAAATTCTTTTGTTGGGTTTTTTTTGTAAAGGCTTCATTTTTTTGCTGCCCATCAGCACTGTCAGCATATTGCACAATGTTTTCTTTATTATAAAAAAATGTCTTCTGTATCAGGCAGGAAGAAATAAAGTTTTCTCAGGAGGCTAATGCGTACTGTTGTCTGTACTGAGAGGTAAGTGGTTGCTTGTGTGGCCATCAGGAAGTGGGACCTAGTCAAACAAAAGCAAAGCGTTATTAATGGCTTGTCCAGAAACAGAATCTCCCCTCCCTCCCCAAAACACACACTTCTTTATTCTTGGGCATTTCTTGCAGGCCTTTTGCATGCTCTCCCAAACAAAGATTGTACAGATCTGCTTGACGCCCCTCCTCTCCCCCCCACTCACATAACTTGGCCTGCTGGCAAACTTCAACCACATTTGGGAGAAAGGCACAAGTCCTAAAGGCTACCTACAGGCTTAAATGGGAAAAAGAGAAGTACAATAAAATGAAGTAGTTGAGGAGCAAGCATATTGATGCCCAATGAAGGGAAATGTGAAGATCACTGAGCTCCTTCACATTCCTCCACGCTGCTCGGCGGCAGCCTGCAGACTCATCAGGAGCCAGACTGAAGCCCCGCAGTGCCGGGTTTATTGCAAGCATCTTAAATTCTGCAGGGACCGAGTCCCAAAGGTGTCCTTGTCATCCTCACCACTTATTTAATACTCAAAGTGTTTTTACCGATGTGGATCTGTAAGAGCCCAGTCTGAAACGGCAAAAAATAATTTCTGCTACAAATCTTCCAAAGCCATGTAAAATTCCTGCAACGTCAAACAAGATTTAAATTGTTACGAGTAGTAAAACTGTAGTATTTACGGAAGTATTACAACAGAACAACGCACAATACCTAAATGGGATCCAGTGCAGTGAACCAGTATGTAGAACACTGAGAAATTAACATAAAAAAAGAAAACATCAAGGGCAGGGGGAATTCAGACATTCTGAAATGCAGTAATAAAAGCAAAGCCAAAGCTATCTGAGCAAATGGAACTCCCTCTGCCCGGCTTTCCTGGGTGGAAACATTCTGTGGGACAGAAATACCTATTTTGAAAGGGAGCTCTTAGTTCAAGGTCTCTTTATCACGCTCTCTTCAAGTGAAAGGCAAGGAAAGAAATAACTGGTAATTGAGATACCCCATTATGCCTTGACTAATAAGTGAATCAAGTCTTTTCAGCTTAGTTTATTTTCTTTGAAGGAGCAAATCTTGCAGTACATTGACAAGTTACACAAGGAAAATCCTCCTAATTACTTCAGATAGAAGTTTTATCTCAACTTGCAGCGCTGACTTAGCACTGGATCCCAACTACAGGAAACACACAGAATATCAGGGGTCAGCGTATGTGTATATCTACATTAATCTACACGTGTCTACCTCCTTGCTTTTCCAGAAGTAAAACTACGCTGTAGTTACCAAAAAGGAAACCACATGCCCTTAGAACAGCAGGAACAGCATACTGGGACATACTGGGACATCCGAAACAAGCAGCTTTCACTGTACATTTCAGTGCCCACAAATTGGCAATTCATCTTAAGCCTGCCAGAGGTTCAGGACTGCCTCGTAGTTTATCCGTAACAATCCGCGTGACCAAAAAAAAAAAAAAAAAAATCTATTTTGGTAGAACTTATGAGGGAAAGGACTGATAATTACCTGTAGTTGAAAAAATCCCCCCAATAATGCCACAGAGCCTCACTAAGAACTGCCAAAAAGGCATGTGTTCTTCTGTCACTGTCACCATAAGTGAACTGATGTCATACTTCATGAATATTCCTGACACACCATGGCTGCCAGCGGCATGGTTAATTACTCTTTCCTGAAAGAGGAGACAGAAACACAAATTAGTCACTTTTTATTAGTCACAGGGAAAACAACCTTAAGAGATGTGATGACAAAGAGCTACTTAATCAGAGTTAGGAATCAACAGAAGACCAGGGAACATCAAGATAACTTTGGTCAGTACCTTCTACAAGTCAAATGTCATTACCTAACAACCTACATTCCCGGTCACTGGTCTCCTGTGCTGCGTATCAAATGGTCACTATCAGGCTCTCAAGAGTACTATCCTCTCAAGATTTGCTTACATGGTCCTTTAAACAAGGATGTTTATAACTAGGTTGCTTTTGGTACCTATGAGGATAAGTGCCACAGTCTTGGTGTAGGCTGTGAACTCCAGGGAGTGCACGGGTATAACACAGTGCCCAGCTCTCCCTACTTTATGCAGTACTGTTAACCACTTAAATCAGGATGAGACCTTCAGGAGACCTTTAAGTTGTTGACAGCCTTAGCTGCTGCCGTTTTCCCAGAGGATCTAAATCTACATAAGGCATCTAAGACTCATTAGGCTTCATCCTCCTTCTTCCCCCACACCACAGATTTAGCTGCTGGTTCTTAAAAGTATCAGAGAAGACCCTAAACTAGAGTATACCATAATGAAAATTCAGAAGCTTAAGTGAAATTAGACCAATGCCATTTTTTTCTCGGTGCATACTTAAACATATGCCATAATCCATTACTTTAACAGAAAAAAAAAACCCACAAAACCAAAAATAAAAAGACCAAAATTTCTGGGGTCTGAAAACTGTCAGTTTGGTCATTTCAGACAGTTACACAGAAAGAAACACACCTTGATAAAAGCAACAACTAATTCATCATGACTACTTTAAACAGATCAGATGCCTCAGTCCTAATCCAAGAACTTCTACAGTTTCTTCTCATTTCCCCAAATTCTTATGCCAAAAGACCCTGAAGAGGAAAGTGTGGCTGCTATGAATCTCTACTTAACGTTTCTGGAGAAAAAAAACTCAACACAATCTTAAGTTTCTTTCAGAAGTTTGCTGTTGTTTTGTTGTTAGTGAAAGGTGTTGATAAATGCACTGCCAGGTAAGTCTGGCTGAAAATATACATGGGCAGCAGAAAAGAACATAACTGACTGAAGAGGAACTCAGCCCTGTCTGGGCTAAGGAGAGCAGAGAAGATAGACAAGCAAGACTGAGCAGAAAAGCAACATATCACAGCTCCATTACACCTGTGGATTTAACAGTCTGTGCTCAAAAACCATGCAGAATACAGTACAAAATAAAAAGGCAGAGTATCATTTTGCTAAATACAGACTAGGCAATTTCTCCAGCCAGCTAATGCCAACATAAACCATATTGCTTCTTTTGTTACCAAATCAAAGTTAAAAGGATCCCAAAATAATCGATCAGTTATGATACCAGGTCACAGAAACTTTGCAATGTTCAAAAAAACAAAACACCCCAACCAAACCCAAACCGGAATGTTTTTTCTATTTCAAGAGCATGACAACGTTCAGCAAGAGCATCAAGCACACTAAGAAGGAAGAGGAGATTGAAGGTAGTTAAACAGAACCTTGCCATCGGCAAGGGACAAAAAACTTTTTGTTTGTTTTTCCTCTGTTGTCTCCCTAAGCCTTATTGGTCTTTTGAGGTCAAATGGTGAAAAAAGAATACAAAGTTACACAGAACACCCCAAATTCCACCCTCAAAAGATACATAATTCCTTTTCCGCCAACCATTTCGGTCTGCTTCTAGCTTCTACTGCTGCAGAGGTTTTAACTGCTGGTTGCTGAAACTAGCTAGCCCTGTATCTGGTATCTTGGATATGAGTGAAGTCTTGCTAGAATTAAATCTTTTTAATGTAGATAAACACAGTATCTCAATTAACAATAGTGGAGACAATCCTGCCCACACCTTTCAAACTGCCTCCTAGTCTGTTCATCGCTGGTGATCGCACCTAGCTGTGCTCAAGATTTAGCCATGGCCACCTGACCACCTTTCTCCGGGTCCGTGTATGTGCCTAGTCTTGTAAAATAAATGTAGTAAGCTGTTAACTGTTCTCAGTAGCCTTTCGCAGCTCATCTGCTACGGGTATTTAGTTTCCAAACAACCTTTACAGGCAATAGGGCTACCTGCTGAGACAGCAAGAGCAAGTATGTAATGCCACTTTACCTCTGCTCTTCAAAAGCTTTTCCTGAGCAGTCTGTGACTGTTGCAACTTTCATGAAACATGTGTCCCCACAAAAAAGCTAAGGAGCTAGCTAAGACTGCACAGTTAACGGACAGAAATCATCTTTACAGCAAAAGGAGAGAAAAACAATATGGAGTACAATAAGCAGTTGACTGATGTCCAGCATTTTAAGGGAGTGCCTTAGTCCTTGCAGAGATTGTGCAGAGAAACACGAAGCAGATTGCTAGACAGCAGGAGACGGGAGTATACTGCATTAGGAAATTCCTCGTTGTTCCCCTCTCTGCTCCAGCTTTCATGAGTTCTAGAGCAAACCCTTCCCTTCAGGGAGCTGCATGTCCCAAGTTGAACCCCAAGACATGACCTCTATCCTACTTCCCCTAGCTATGTATTTTTCAGAAGCACAGCGTGGAACGGTGAGGAAACAAGCGTTTTTCTCCCTTGGAGAACATCACAGACTGTATTACAGTGAACTGTCATCTTAATCTCTGAATTTCCTTTCAACCCAAGGCTTCCTCTTGCTTTATCTGTCATTTTTAATTACGCTTTTCACAAATTTTTCTTTGGCTTTTGAATAAAAGATCAAAACAGAGTTCAGTGTCTGGAAACGAGACAGGTAACTGGTACACATACAGCCTTTTTCTTATTTACAGCAGTCTTTGAAATTAGCACCTTATGATTTGCCCAGGTACGGTGCTGCAATAACTACTTTATTTACAGATTCAGAATCAAAAGCCTCTGCAAGCCCAGGAAAGAAAGCTCTCTAGTCTGAAGAGTAATTAAAAAGTTGGTGGTTCAACAAAGAATTAAACAAGACAGCCAAGAGACAGGGATGCTCTTCACGGGATTACCTTTGTTTCCATTTCTAACACTCCACAACCAAGTTCATGCCATTCAAATGAGCGGCGCTTTTTGGTTTGCTTCCCACATGGATGAAAAGCTAAAGGTGGATTAAATATTTGTAAAGCTACACACAAGATTATAGACCTAAAACAGAGGATTTCACTAACGCCACTACCAGCACCCAGTAAAGTGGAAATGACTAGATATCTATCATTAACTTAAGCACCAGACTCCAATCTACGGGTACAGAACACTAATGCAGGAAGTCAGCATGTGTCACCAAGCATATATATTTTACCATTGTATTACATTATTCACAGAGCGATCTAGTGCACTGGAATATTCAACAAAGAGTGTCTTCACAACAGAGTTCTCAAAACCATGGTACAACTAAGTTTGTTTTCACATTTGAGCTTTTGTTACGAACAATCACTGTTAAGATTTTTCCCTGCATGGTTTTCTCTTACTTCTACTTACCCTTTCTGTCACTGAAAATTGATGAGTTTCTGCTGAAATTTTATATGTATGGAGTTTGGTTGGCACAACTGTGATAAAATACTGGAACATTTGGTTGTCTAGAAGAAAAAAAAAATAAATCTCACTGTTGAATTAAGTAGAATCAAAGACCATCTAAGACATTAACAGAACAAACAATATTTAAAATAGTTATTTGGATATGCCATTTACACTAGGGACACTACTACACTCCTTTATTTACAGATGAGGAAGCGATACACAAACCCTTCCTGTAGTAGCCTCACAAAATACCTCGTGGAAACCAAATCAGACATTTTTCCCCGTTATGACAGCAGATCTATGTATCTCCACTGTAGCATATTGCTACAAAATTCTTTGCAGTATGTTCAGACACACCGTAACTTCAACATAACACAAAACTGGAAGAAACTGCAAATCAACTTCAGCGAAACAGCAAAGTACAGCAATAATGATATTAAAAAGGAATCATTTATTTAAGATGTCATTTAGATAACTGAACAGTGCATTTTTTGCTACCAAATTTAGCAGGATGTGCGGCTTGTAAAACACAACACACGTGAACCATGGTTATATTTTAAATGTAATTATTAGAAAAATAAGATGCTTTTTTAAAAAACATACAACACTTACGATCTGATGCTATTTTTTCTGTTCCATCCAAAGGATTAATAATTCCTGGAATAAGCTCTCCAAATGACAAATGATCTATTCTATGAGAGAAGTTATAGGCTGAAAGACAATACAAAGGAATGAAACAACAGTTTTAAACTATGGAATTCTGTACTCTTAAGAGAAAAAGATGCACCCATTTCTCACTTTGGAAAATGCATCATTTATGCATCAGTTAGAATATTACAAGCAGTGGTGTGCATTTAATTGGACTTGTGCCTGTGACTACATCAATACATCTGTGTTTCAAACAAAACTCTAATCCAAAATATTTATCAAAAAATTAAATTTCTCTAGAAATAAATTTCTAAAAGTAATTATACTCTACATGAACCAGCCCTGGAGCTGAAGAGAGTTAAAATTTCATGACAGGAAATTTCTAGTTGGCCAAATACTAAAGTTATTCAGGTTCCAAAATTTCATAAAGACTAAAATCTCATAAATGAAACATACCGAGGAAGTATAAGATGACCACCAAGTTACTGCATTGCCTAATTCTGCAAGGGCATTTAAGGTCTATAATATTATACACTTGTATTGACATAAATTAATAGGCAGACATTTGAGCTTTATGGCTTAACCAACACCGAGTTCATTTTTCACAGCAAGTCACCCTTGACTCACGTTAAGTACGGTGGCAGGACACATTTAGTATCTAGACTCCTAACCTAAAAATGAAGTTTCTATGGACAAAGGCCAGAAATTGTTAATCTTATAAAAACAGGTTTTGCAGGAAATATGTAGTTTGGACTGAAACACAGGAATTTCATATGGTATCTGTGTTACACCAAAACACATCTGAGAATCCTGTGTTATCATTACTGTAGAAGCAACCCAAAGATAATACTAATAATGCTAAATGTATGAAAGTAAGTCATTACTGAGTCATAACACGGCAAAGAATATTCTTCACTTTCTTCTACAATGCAATTGCCCATCTAGAACATCTTTACGACAGCAACCCACGTTAACATATGAATTGGGAGACAGCAGTCTGAGCAGAATGATACTCGTTTGCATGGAGATGACAGAAAGAACTTACACTCGTGGCTTACAAGGGCTGCCAAGTGCGCATGGCCTCGAGGGTGTGGTATTGCCCTGAAGAAAGCAAGATATGTTTTATGAAAAATTTAATGAACCCACACAAAAGACACACTTTTCCTGAACAGGACTATGCAGAAAAATTACCACTCCTCCTCTACTTCAATAAATACCTTATATATATATTACAAAATATATGCGTATATATAATACATTTAAATATATATATATACTGTGTGTATCTATATATTTATATAAAAAGACATTTTTATTACTGCTAAGTACAACCAGCATCAATGACAAAGTACAGGAACACTAGACTCATGAAAATCCTCTTACACAAAGTTAGTGTCTTGCATTTTTAGAAAAGTCAAAGCCACATGAAGTCACTTGGCTTCTAGAAGAGCCACCAAGGCTGACCACATGAAAGGCTGCAGAACTGCTCAAGCGACTAATGAAAACTTTACGGTACTTGTTCTATGACTAAAAAAGTTAACTGACGCTCTGTATTTGCTCCCTGGCAAAGCAAGTTAAACTTCAGGTCTGGACACTTGTTTGTAGACCTGTAAAGAAAGTGCAATGCAGAGGCTGGAAACAGTGCAAAGAGGAGGGAAAAAGCACAACTCTGTCTGGAATGTAACAGTCTCTCAGCCACACTTCATCCTTACCAGTTCAGCCATTAATGCAGGAAACTTTCCCTACTTAGCTTAAGTTAAATCGTTACCAAATGTTAGTTTTTGGACAAACAGAAAATGGAGAAAGACAATGAGATCGGTCAAGACAGGACTACAATAAATAACCACGCAACCACGTACAAATATGGCCAGTGAGAAAAGCCACGGGAAAAGGAAAAAAAAAAAAAAAACCACCAACAAAAACCAACACCCTACAGGAAGAAAAAGAGCAACTTAGCAGAGGTACAAATGTAATGATGACCAAAAGGAAGCAAAGGAAAGAAGAAGATTATTCAGGAGACTAAGAAATAGAGACAGGAAGAGACAAGTGATGGCAGTACAGAGGAAAGGCTGAAACGATCAACTCTGAAAAGGTCTTAAGAAATTGGACATCTAGGGGCAAATCAGACCAGACAGGAGTGACATTTGGAGAAATATCTACACAAAGACAGCAGCTGGAATTCCACGTGGATAAACTGGAGAGTACAGATGGCATGCTAAGATCTGTGGTGACAGAGGTGGCAGGAAGACAAGTGAGGACAGCAGAACTGGAGAGCACAGAGAGAAGTTAACACAGGTTTGTATGCAGGGTACATAAGCTAATACCACTGCCAGAGTGTATCAGAAAGTCTCTCTGCAAATCATGACATTTAGCTCCCTGACTATGGTTCTGTACCTGTGTTATCTCTGCACTGAAACGGCACAGATTTACACTTCATCCATGTTAGTGAAACCACATGGAAAATAATACCAAGCATGTGTAGAGAAGGTTAACAAAAACCAGTCATTAACTTAAAAGTGTAAAAGCATACACACACAGGTAGATGCATGTGCTGTATATAAGGTAGAAGTCAATTGCTTTATTTTCAGGAACTGAACAGAACATACTTGCCCACAGTTATGTGAAAGTTCCCTGCCACTTTATTGACATAGAGATGACCATGAATCCTGCATGCATCTGGAGACTGTAATGAATTATCTTCCCTGTTTAAACAAAAACAACATAAAGAGTACTTCAGAATATTCACTATCCAACAGAAATAACAGCAGTACAGTTAAATTTCTTTTTCCCACCATAAAGATGCAGCATTACCATCTACCTTTCCTTATATTCTTCTGGAATTATAGCAGGGATGGTGGAATGGAAGGAAACTAAAAAAAAAGGTCAGTCTGATGAAACCAGTAAGCTTGTTTGTACTTGTATTCAGAGATCTGGCCTACAAAGGTAACTTATGATACCTGAACATGTGAACAGAAAACTTAAGACCATAAGTATATATTGCTGCCCGGGGGATTTTAATTACTTAATTAAAAAATGGTTTATTGGAAATTTTTTATGCTACAAATTAATAGAACAAAAGGCATTAGTCACATTAACAACAGTATAGCAAGAACAGCTTTCAACATTTATTTTTTATGAAACCTTCCTCTTCCCACACTTGTTGAGATGTCCACAACTCAGAACATATTTCCAAATCTGCTCCTTAGAGGGAGATGAGAAAAAAACATTTTTAAAAACATCTCAAGCATAAATTCCATTGCACTAATGAGTCTCATGGAGGAACAGAAGCACTTCATTAATCTGAACACATCAACTAAATGAGGAAAAAAAAAGATATTTTGAGCCCTCTTCAGCCTTGCCTTAGGAAGAACGGATGTATTTAGTCCTCAAACAAGGAGATTACAACATGGGAAGTGCATACAGCATTTTGGTGTTTGTTTTATTTATGGCTTGCTTGCGTGGAATATTTGTGTTTGTTTTTAAGGGGAAAGGAATTTCAGTTTTCATGTAGCAAGCATTTTCGCCTGGAAAAAATAAAAAATAGATAATTTTTAAAACCCACATAACGTTTAGATTCAGGCAGATCCATGCCTTCCTTGTATTAGTTTCTCAGCATTTTGTGGGTACTTGGAATAAAGCGTAAACAGCAAGTATTCTCCACAATTTTAACAGCGCTATCTTCGACCAGGGCATTTACTAACAAACCATGTTTTTATTCAAAGGTTGATTCTTTTATATTAAGTCACAGCTAACAGCAGGACTTCTTCAGAAAGCTGCTGGACAGAAAGATATTCTTTCATTAAAAAAAAAAGAAAATATTTTTGTGTAGTATTACTTTGGCTTTACTAATTCACATTAAGAAGCATCAGATAAATTGAACTAAAAGGTGTGTGTGTATATTTATGTATGTGTCTGTATTATGTACACATACATATGTATATATACATATATAAAACTTGGAAACCTTCTTCAGGTTGTAAACCCCAGAGATTTTCATAAAGCAAGAGCTCGCCAATTTTAAAATGCAATAAAAAGCAGTAAAGTCTTATTTTCTTACAATCTTACTTTCTGGAGGAAAAAAAAAATTAAATCACAACCATAATAAAATGTGAAACTAATTAATAGGGGGGGGGGAAGGGGGAGTGATAACATAACACCCCAATTTTTCTTACCGTGGCGGCAGTGCTGTAGAAGCACTTTTAAAAGCACTTTTGAATATCACATCTTGAAGAGAGTGTTCTTCTTGCAGCCTACTCTGAATTAGCTGCAGCACCCTGAAGATTGCACAGACAAGAGTAAAAGCATGGAACAGTAAAACAAAAAATAACTTCATAATTATCAGCTTCAGCTCCAGATTACAAACCGAGACATTAGCAAGGTTCATGTCAGTATTAAAGTGTTACCTTAATCTTGGAGAATGCTATTTTATACAGAGCTTAAAGCTCGGGTGATCCCAGCAGTTGTGTTACCAAAATACCAAAATCAGCCAGACTCCCAAGTAAGCTTCAGGTACTATTTACAAGACTATCTGCACAGCAATCACACATTTAACCAACCTATTCCAGTTTAACTGATCAACAGTGTGTCGGTTCAGTTATAAGAAAGACTCAAACTCATTTGTTTTCAGAAGAACATGTCCATTTGTTACTATGGTTCAGCTTTGACATTTAGATCTCAAGCTATCTCTGTTACACATCTGAACCCGTAAATAAAACACGCTACCAAGCACTCGTTTGGAAACAGATTTAAACAAGTGCATACGTCTTGGCTTGCAACGGCATCACCCAAGTCCACAAACAAGTCCAAACCCAATTTTTTCCATCACAGAGATCTCAAATAATGAGAAAAGCAAAGTAAATTATCTTTTCACAGGTTTGCAATCTTAAATTAAAAGCAGGAGCTGTTCAACCCAGGACAGTTCTGTTACATGACTCTCTTTAGTGTACCTCGAAGTCATTTCCAGTACAAATACTACAAACTGTACGCATGCATGTCAGTGCTTTACCTTTGCCATTCTTTTTGTTGTGGGCTGAGATCAAATACTACCTGAAACAAAAATAACACATCTAATAAAACATCTAGGAAGCACTGAAGTTCATTTGTGAAACTCAGAAGAGAACTGGGGTGTGGGACGGGGCGGGGAGTCAATCAACTTCACACTTGGTACCACATACTGGAGTTTATGAAAGGACCTTCCACTTTAAATAATGCATTTAGTGTTCAAGTATGTACACTTCTGACCCTTCCCCTTCAGAATTATTCACTTGTTTGCATTTATAACTTCGGCATCTTTTCTTAAAGCTCCCATAACTCTAATCAGCACTCTCTGCCCTTCTAGCCTTTCACTAACATGGGCTAGAAGAAGAATTAAATGGCCACTCGCTGCTAAGTAGAAGAGCAATATTTGAAAGACAAGGTCCAGGTGCAGACTGTTTATTTCCAGGATCATCTCCCATTGAGTCCTTCTTTAAGACAAACTACCAGACCTGCTATACTTCAGTCAGCACAAGAACATCATCAGTAACATCTGTGCACCAAATTCAAATCTATGGATTGTTAACATTGACACCCTCCAGACAGTAAATTCAACAGCAATTAACGCTCAAACCTACCCAGAACTATGGCCAAAAGGATCATGCACAGGAAGCTTCCCCTGTCTAAGACTATAATCACTGGGACAAGTGCTAGCACGCAGCCGCCGTTTCAAGGAGAACAAAAACAAGCTCCTTCCCTTTCCCAAGTGTGTCTTTCCATTCAGCCTGCTCACACACACATAGGAATTTGGACAAAAGCATTATCATTTGGAATACGGTTCAGTTATTAGAGAATGTAGTAATTACAGCAGGAAGTTACGTTCTCTGAAAGGTTTTCTGTAAACGAGAAATCACTTTCACACAGCATAACTACTTCAAAGCTTACTGTACTATGCAAGCAAAACCATTGTAAGAGCATAGGCTTACACAGTTCCAGAGCCTTCAGTTCACAATACAGAAATTAAAAGAATACTAACCCAATTTATGATCTGTAATACCATTCCATATTATAACAATATCATGGTGACTTTCTACCCCTTTTTAGAATCATAATGTTCTTCTAGTCAAAAAGAGACCTGACATAACCGTTTTTTATGAGAGCTCTGATAGTTTTCCTTCCATATCAGATACTGTTAGCATTTATCCCTAGAATCTGCATATGTAAAAATAACTAGCTGTAGAAATCACTAGCTTGTTAAGAAGCACTCATTTGAGAGTTTGCTACATACAAATCTGCTGTATTTACAGCGAGCAAACAGGCAGAAACCCCAGTGCTAGCCTTCTTCCCTAGCAGATTCCTGGGGTGAGCACTGCAAACCTCGGTCAAGGAGCAGACAATACTTGGGGAGGTTCTGTGCAGACCAGTTGTGGGGAAAGAAAACAAGCAAGCAAGCCAGCCCAGCCACGCTCCACGTCAAGCAAAGAGCAATTTCCTTTTTAAATAACAAGGTAAGAATCAACTTACTGGTTCATAGATTAGCCCATCTGCAGAGGCGACCATTGTTTCTGCTAAATCCAGAACATCAGCCCCCACATCTATTTTAAATGGGGAGGAAAATATTAAGAATCGCATAGATAATCATAAACGTACAAAGAAAAAACTCCAAGTTGAAATGAAGTTTCACAGTATAGCAGTGAACTTTCAGTGTAAGTTACTCTTTCCTTGTTAACAAAGTCCAAACCAAAAGGAAAACAAATCTGGCAAGAAGCAGATTACTGGGAGGTCGGAGGAAACCACAGAATGCTCCTTTTCAACCTATCATATCAGAGTATTATCAACTGATGCACAGTGACCAGAAACAAGCTTTTCAGATTTGCAGTATTTTCTCACAGATGCAGCACTCTCAGAAATGTTGTATGAACCACATACACAAGCTTTCTAGGATCTGCTGTGATAAATATTTTTTCTTGTTTCATAAGCATTGAATCCAAACCAAGACTAGTCAAAACAGAGGATAAAGTTTTATTTCTCAAATTAAAAAAAAACCCAAACATTTTCAAAAATTTTTAGGATAAATAGAATGTAATTGAAAAAAATAAAATACATTTTAAGAGTAAGAAGGGATGACTTGTGAATGAATACTTGTGAAACAAATGCAAATTTTATGGTACTGATCTACCATACAATTAATGCATTAACCTAGTCAAAAAAGGGAGTCTTGAAGATCTGCTTGCATTCTTGGTAGAAGTAGTAATCTCTCTTTCTCAGTCCAGGACAACCAAAACCAGTGCATACAAAGAGTGGTTGCTATTTAATTATCTAAATTATGTCAAAAGAATATTAAGCATTGCCTTTGAATGGGAAGGCATCCATACATTCATCAGGAGGATGAAATTACCTGATGGTTCTGGTACTGTTAAACAATAGATCAGGTTAATATTTGCCAGGTTCATAAATAAATAAAAGCTGTGATAAATTCCTGCTGCTGAATTATGCTTCACAATGAGCTTTTAGAATATTCCAGCTAGACAGAGACTGGAACAAGATACCTTTTTTTTTTGCTGACAAACAAAGCAAAGTTCTGCAAGATGCAAGTGAGATGGTATAAATACATTCCTTCACATCTCCTATCAATTCTTTCAGTGAGTCATATGCCATCAAGATCACTACATACCATCCAGATCAGAAAAAAATCTGACTGTTAGAATATTTTGAACAATATTCAACTATATTGCAAGCAAATGCATACTCTGAAGAGCCTTTAAAGTATTAAAAAACTTCTGCTGATGGAATACTTACACTGACACCTCATGGCAACTGTAATATCAATATTGATTCTTAACTTACTGGAAAGAAAAAAAAGCAAAAAGCTAGTAAGTAACACTGAGTACAAGTATCAAGAGATATATCACTACAATTCTCAGATTACTTGCCAAAATATAGTCAAATAACACCTATAAATATAAACTTAAGTTGTTTAATATTTGGGAACCAACATGGACTTTTAATTGTTAAAGCACTGATGACCACTCATAAAAGACAAAAGCATCAGATTTCCCTATTGAATTTTACTATGAAACTCCTAACAGATTTTTTTGAAATATCACCGGCCCAAGACTTGTCAGACTCATGTTAAAAATACAGTTTTCAATATTTTACACTTTTTTTTTCCACACAACTACAAAAGTGCAGTAAATTCCACAGAACACTGTGGATCAGGACAACGTATGAGTTACAAATCTAAAACTGAGTAGATATTTAAGCACCTTCCTCCTGTTTCGTCCTTAAGACAGGCCATTGTATTTCCAATCCCAAGCAGAATTCCTCAGGTCAGCGACATTCAGAATCAGGCTGAGAAGTCACTAAAACCAGTTTCCCAGAAAATGCCGCCATGTCATAAGGATCGTTGGTTTTGCTAGCACTGCTTCTGGAAAATGCTCTTTTGTGAAAAATGCTCCCACATTATAACAGTAAAATGCCTTGTATGTTAAGATCTTTATTGTGCATATTTCCCTAACAAGGGGAGGTGAAACACAGTTCTTCCCATCAGGTGAAACAAACAAACAAAGCCAACATGCAAAAAACCTCCATCACACTGGAAGTCTGATTATGTGGCGTTCCCCCATACTCTGCGCATTTCCTATTGGTTTTCATGTTAGTTTCACAAAAGTCATTTAAATTTTAACTAATAAATCCCCTCCCTATAGTCATATAGTCCTATTGGCTCCAGGGAGCTTCCAGGAACTTGGCTGACCATAAACAAATCACATAAGCAAGGGATTCAATACTGGCTCAACCTGGATCAGACATGGTCAGCGGACAGGAGAAAAGCAGTTAAAGCGATGCCAATCTCCACTGGTTTAAATTGTTACAGAACCGCAGGCTGAGCCCACAATCAAACTGGAAAATCTGCAGCAGGACATATCCCAGGTCCCATAATAATCTCTTAACAACTAGACTATTCTTCCCATGTGATAGCCTCACTAGGGAAATAACCTACTTTAGCAAAGACCTAAATGTGAAATTCCCATCTGTCTGAATGGATTCACTCTAACTCGAGCTTTTTATACATCCCCCTTAAATTTCTCATATTTTTTGCTGTTTCACTACAGAAACCTTTGGTATTTCTAACATACAGGACATCCAATTAAAATACTGTAGCTTGTTAACACAGCAACTAGAATCTTAATCTAGTATCTTACCACAGCAAAAATATCTTCAGCTGATCTTGCAGGCTGTAACTGGAGACAAGATCAGTAGCAATCTCTAGATAACACAGTCAAAGTTCTGAGTGCTTAAGGTTCACCTCCAGCAGCATGAAGTATAATGTCAATATACTAACTGTACAGAGTAAGCGTCATGTGAATGTGGTGGGTTTACACAGCTGATGTGGAGTTACATATTACACTGTCCCCTGAATTACTAGCAAAGAATTCCTCAGGGAACTCCATCTACACTATGTTGACTTCTTCATTGCAGAAATCTTGGTTTCTCTTCTTCACAGATTGCACAAAAGAAGAAAACCCAAATCAATCAACAGAAGAAAAATCAAGTCATTGTAATAAAAATTAAAAAATAAAAAATCAAATGCAGGTATCAAAAGTTATCAAATTCAAGTATCAAAAGAATAAAATCCGAGTATTTCATTTTTATTTCAATCATAAATTGCTCCCAAGTCACACAGACGTTTTAAATCTATTCTATCCTGAAATGCAGACAACTTAAATTTTGAAAGGAACTGTAATGAATAAAAATTACCTAGTAAAATCCTTGTCTACTTCATATTCATATTTCATCCACGTGTCCCGATACACCGTGAACTCCATTATAGTCAGGAAAGCTATTGTTGTAAATGCTATCAGAGAAACTGAGTGGTCAAAAAAAAAAA
Source organism: Coracias cyanogaster (assembly GCA_033124195.1). Lineage (NCBI taxonomy): Eukaryota > Metazoa > Chordata > Aves > Coraciiformes > Coraciidae > Coracias > Coracias cyanogaster. The sequence goes on along the minus strand of JAVSBS010022700.1, from coordinate 5,327 downwards.
GTTTAGATTGTGAGAAATATTCTTTAGAAATATAAGAACAACAAAATTCTAACATTCTAGGATACGAGCATTACCAGTACAATACTGGTATCTTTCATTTATAATCCATAAGCTGCTCTTAGAAAAAATATGTTTTCACATCTACAGTATTTGCTTTTACATAAAGGGGAAAAGAGTGAGTCCTCCTTTTGCACCAAGACAGAACATTTTACATTAAGCACAGTCAAATACTAAAAGATGGGCAGCTTGTGAAATCCCTATACAGAGAATTTAAGACCAGGCTAGATCCTCCTTCACATATAAAACAGAATGCCCACAAATCACTGTCAGGGATGGTCTAGGCAAACTCAGACCTAAATTCCAGCATGAAAGAAGGAGAAGGTGCACTCTGAAGTCCCATCAAGTCTCCACTTGTCTACAACCCAAGTTTTTATAACATTTTTTTTAGTATCTAGTTTTAAAGCCAAGAAGCTAGCAGACGAGAAATAATATACATTAAATGCACTGTCCAGTTTAAAAAAGGTGCCTTGTTTGTATTACTTGTGTACAGCTGCACAGTCAGGCCTCCTACCCCAATAATTCAAACAATTCTCCCTCTGGTAATAAGCAACACATAGCTATCCCTCCTACCAACGGCTAAGTAGATCAAGAACTGATTTTAAATTATTTTTAGGAAGAAAACCAACTGATATATTTTGATGGTATGTATTACCTCCAAAGCAGCCTATTCATCACACTTGCTAAGTTGTACAACGCAAAGGGAAGATCATCCTGCTGCACATTGTCAGAAATGGGAACAGACGCACAGAAGCACCTCCTATGCCCCTTTTCTGAAATCACGCCTTTTGTTAAGTTGGGAAAAAACCTTCAGTTCCGGAGCACAGCAGTCATTTGTACAGCTTACTGACACTGTATATTTTCCATCTGCATTCTGTGGAGTATTTCTATGGAGTCTGTGAAGGGCAACTTGAGAAAAAACAAGCCTGTTGTTGATAGGCTTCAACTCACTACCCAGTGGTCTAGAGCCCAGAGGGGACAGCAGGGGAGTAACGGCACTGTCCTACAGGAGCAGAACAGACACCACTGGCTGCAGCACTGACTCTTGCACCGACCAGCAACAGCTGAAGTTCCAGCTTTCAGCTGAAGCTACGTAATGATCGTATACATGAAAACCTTCATGTCAATGCATACTATGAAAGCAGAGGCACTAAGCAGTTAATTACCCCGGCTATCAATCTCCCTTTGGAGCCCAGCAGGCCAGACTCACCCCAGCTACGCAGTAGGAAAGGTGGAGCCGTACTGTCTGTCCAAAGCCACAAGGAAATAACTAGAGCTGCAGCTACTTTCTGGGTAATTCCAAGCAAAACTATTTGTGCATCTGAACAGGAAAATAAAGTCTTGTCGAATTTCCAAAGACAGATTCTCTTTTTTTGAAGGCTCTCTCAGCCCAAGAGCTGGAGCCTTACCCTGTTTGAGAGCTCTTTCGCAACGGGTTTGAAGGCACTGAAAGCGTGATAATAGAGCCTTGGTATGTTTTGCATCCCTATCACAACAGCAAGTAAGCCTGGCACTTTAATCCTGAATGAAACAGGAATACTATATTCAAATTTTATAATGGCATAGAGTAAGATGATCCTACAGTATTGTTTATAAGATTACTGGAATAAACCAAAGAACGCTAAAGTACCTTCTGGTGTGAGAAACCCTCAAGGTACCCTTCAGGAAAATGAAGCTCTCAGGAAGGATGGTGCTATACTACAAAAAGGGATTTTTTTAATCATTTTTTGTTCTTCTGGGAATTACAACACAAAAACAACTCACTTTCTCAGGAACTGAGAATAGGATTAAGGAAGAGTTATTTAATCAGCTCTTAGAGATTATTTTATATACAATAATCCTTTAATTATTAACAGTGCAACTCAGGAAACAGCAAAGTAATACAGATCCTTGTGATATTTACTTCTACACTACAAGTGGCGTAATGACTCAAAGGCTTATCTGCAGATGGCAATTGCTTTTAGTACTTTTTATTCAACAGTTTCAGGCATAATTGCACGAGAGAGATTTTTTTGTCCTTCATTTCAAACCAAGTGCTAGCAGCTTCCTATCTAACTGCAAACAATTCCAATAGTCCAATAGATGAAGTCACTATTTCCAGATCAGGCTACCTCTAACCCAACACAACTTAAAAGATACAATTTTCTGTTCAGCTACATATAGAAAAGGTAATTCTTACAGCTACAACTTTTTGAGAGAAGCTCAGGTGACTAATAATGACAGTACAAGCATGTGCCCTAGAGTGAAGTGTTTAGTTCTTCAGAGGCCTTCCCTTACTCTTAAAAATCAACTACACCTTTAAGACAAAAAGCTTTAGAAAGCTGCTCTTCATCCTGTCCTAACTTAGCTCTTAGACACCTCTGGAGAATGTTTTTCCTCTTTTATGAAAGCATAGAGCTGAATCCAAGCTCATGCTGACACAGTCTGACCCAGAAACCTGACACAGGGAAAAGGGCTTAGTGGGACAACAAATGAGAAAGTTTTATTATGGCCCTGGCACAGTGCACTTCCAGCTGTAACTGGTTAAAAGTTTTTACAGTGAGGCTATACACTGGTTTGAGACTCAACAGTTTTACACAAAAATCTCCCTTGAGGTGAGCGATGAACGCATCTATTTGGATAAGATATCATGCCTTTGCTGGAATGAGATCACAGAATCACAGAATGTTAGGGGTTGGAAGGGACCTTGAAAGCTCATCAAGTCCAACCCCCCTGCCAGAGCAGGATCACCTAGACCAGGTCACACAGGAACGCATCCAGACGGGTCTTGACCCATCTGCAGAGAAGGAGACTCCACAACCTCTCTGGGCAGCTTGCTCCAGTGCTCTGTCACCCTCACACTGATGAGCTCTATCAGTCCACAAAAGAAACCAAGAAACCAGTTTTGGCTAATTTCAAATGAACACAGATGCCTGTTTTCCTCCCATTGAAGGTTCTATTCGTGGAACGTGCTAGACTGAGCTAACAGCCAACATGAATCATGTCAGCATCTCAATAAGGCCCACCTGTGCCTCCACTCGCTGAAGTCTCCACATAGCTTTCAGGAACCTTTGGAAAGGCATCCAATTCTTTCATCAAATTCAAGGTCTTCTTCCGGTTCAGTCGCCTCATCTTCAGCACACTCCTCCACCTCTTCCTTCATATATTCCCTCTGATTTGAGAAATAAGTTGTTGTGATTAAAAAATATAAACAATATTGCTCAAACCGACTGGCTATAATAACAAAGCAATGATAAGGCAATTAAAATCTAAGAAACACACTTTCAAGAAACACATGCTAGACAACTGGATGGTCACTCTTGCTTCAAGAAAACTGTTTGAATTGGCCTGGATGCTGCTGCTTCCATTCCAGCAACATCCAGCATATTCACCATGTAATTACTATCATTAATTTCTTTCTCTGTTGAATTCTTACTGGTATTGAATATATTGAAGTTTAAACTGAAAAAAACCCAACAAACTGAGTCCTGAAGTAAGCTTGCTAAACAGACCTGACAATGCATGGAAGTCACTGACTTTGCAGGGAATATCTAACAGGCTGCACAAGCTCGAGAGGATATCAAACAGCTCTGGGCTCCTGTACTCAGCCCATGTGGGCAAGTACTATACGCTAAAGGGGGGGGAAAAAGTGGATTCACATTTTTACAGCTGTAGAATTTTACATTCATAATATAATCAGCATTTTTTTTTTCCTCTGTAAAAATGCCCCCTCAAAGCAAATTAAGTATCAAATCCTAGCTCCATCCTTCAGAATCCTTTTTGTCCATGACATTATCGCTGCTCTGCTTGGAGTCATTGATACCTTAAGCAGCAGGATGCTGAGAGAAGGAGCCTGCCCAGGAAATACCATCTTAAACTGTTTCCAAATCATGCAAATATGCTCACAACCTGGTCCTGCCAATATGCTGCATGTTTTAACAAGCTGGCACTGCTGTTTTCCTTCTGAGGAAATGCTGCACTTTGCCCAGAATTTCTGAAGCTATGAAAAACATTGTGCATTCATGGGGAATACATCATATTTGGCCCCTATTTAAAGCCAACAAGGCAGGCAAGCTAACCTACGCTGCCAAAGCGTGAGACACTCCTCATCATCATCTTCTAGAAAAATCTGTTAACTCATCTCCCCTGTTCCAAGAGCACATCAAGTTTCCAGCATGTCCTGGTGAAATTACTCAAGAGCTGTTCCTTGCTCTGCTTCTCCCTGGTGCTGAGCAGGCTTCGCACTACGCATAACAATGCAATAGGCTTTACTGGTAATGGAAGTTCACATGTGAAGTGTCACAACCTATGCCTGAGATTTCCTCACCATATAAATTCACTTCAGACCTTAGTCAGAAGTCACAGACTCTGCACTTGGTGGGAACACCAGTCAAGTCAGCCTGCAGAGACCAACAAAACCATATTCCGTGTTGCAGAGAATTCAAAGAAACCACAGTTAAAGATGGCAGCGAAGACAGGCACAGGAACAGAATCCTGGTTATACAGCATCCAAAAAAAAAAAAAAAGGCAAACGAAAAAAACAGGGAAGCAAGGTCCTGTCCTCACTACACTACATAATCGTGTTTTAAAGAATTATCTGAACTCCACTCAGAGTAAAAGTGTTGGAAAACTTTGGAGCACAGACATGGCAAAGCAGCTGCTTGGACACAATGACTGGAGCCATAACATTCACTAGCACAGAGGCAACATCAGACAGGGCTGCCCGCTATCCTACACAGACAGCACTGAAGTCAACTTAGGCAGCGTTTCATCTTCCCCTATCTTCTCTGCTATCACATGTGTAGGAGTACACCGTAAATAGGTACAAGATAAACCCAGAGAATTTGAGAGTACTTTACTGAAAAACCTTCTAAGTCGCTCTGCATCAGTGAGCGTGTGGATTTTCGTAACCTATCCAGCAGGACCTAATTAGTTCATCCATTTCTTTAATCCCCCACACACCGATTCGGTTTCCTTACAAACCGAGGCAGACATCCCACACCCTCCCCCTGCCCACCTCAACACACGCACCTCGGGAACACCGAGTATGAAATGTGGAATCCACCACTATGAAGGTAAAAGATTACGAATCCATGAGCCAACTGCGCTTAAAAAAACCCCGATAATTACAAACTTCAAAAAAAAAAGGAAAAGCACATCGCAACCACCACTGGAGCCCAGCGCACCGCCCTGAAGCGGCCGCGACCCGGAGCCCCGGCGGGGCGCGGGCAGCTCTCGCTCACTCGGGCAACTCGGAGGCAGCGGTGCCCGCCCGCCCGCCCACGAAGCGG
>JAVSBS010022699.1:0-27043 GCA_033124195.1 Coracias cyanogaster | reverse complement strand
GTTTTCCCATAGCACAGTTCTTCCCCCACTGTGTTTACAAGCTGAGTTAGTGCTTGAGTAAACAGGAATTAAAACAAGCACCACGGAGAATGTCTATGCTTTTAAGATTGATTTTTTTTTCCTCCTCTCTGTTCCTATAGGGAGGAAACATTATTTCTTAATGATTTACTTTCTCAGAATGTTTAATTCTCAGTTATCTTATGACTCAGTTTTGCTGTGTTTTTTTTTTTTAGAATATACCTGAAGAAAGCTTGTATATGAAATGTAATGGGCGATTAGTTAATGATGAAGATGAACTTCAAGATGGAGTCGTTTATAGTCTGGAACTCAGACTTTGTGGTGGAAAAGGAGGTTTGTTACTCAACTGCTTCTTATTGCTTAGATTCTTAGGTTAAATAACTTTTATCATACTGTCGTCCATACCAACAGCAGCAGTCTTAATCTATTAGCAAATCTCTTTTAATGCGGATGACTGTGATATAATGTCTGTGAGCTGAAACCAACATCTACGTGCAGAGCTGAGGACTGACCAAGGCAGCCGCAGTTCAGCTAACAGCTTTGCTGGCACAGCTTTTCTTCACATTTCTTGTCAACTTAGCTCTACTCGTAGTCATCTGTAACGTGCGTCAAAGTGACTTCAGAACTGCAGTTGTGTTTAAAAGCACCTGACTTCTTAGCTCCTAAGTTTAATTGTTGTTCGCTTAGGACAAATATTCTGGGTACAAATAGTCTGTGACTTCAGTGTGTTATATGACCTAATTGATTTTTATCTTCCCTTGTTTGAAAAAAAAAAAAATTACCAGCTTTTTGGTAGCTTAAGAACTAAATAATTCAATCTAAGCTAGACTCCTTATATTGACAAAGTACATTCACTGTTGCTGAAGATGTACATTAATTGTATAAAACGATGCAGCTGCCAACAACGTGAGCATTCCCTAAAATGGAACATGTGTGAAGCAAGTTTAGCAGAGTATTTGAGTTAAACTGGAGTCAATATTTTTGCTTTTCGGATCCAGTTCTCAGAATCTTCCAGCTGTTGCACTAAAAAGCCTGATAAAAACAGGCAAACACACACAGATAGGAGCTATTGACACTCCAGGGAGTATAGATTATGCAGGCTTAGAAGAGCACTGAACATTTTATTATCAGACCTAATTCAGCACCTGTGACCTTAGTGAATGCATTGCTGTTGATTTTTGGGAGCACACCTGGCTAGGGCTAGCAGCTGGGTCCACATTCTTCAGAATGTAAAATTCAGTGGTGTGTTCTGTGAACTACAAAAATTCTCCTCGCTAATGGCAGCAGTTGGTTTTATTAGCCGAACATAATACTTTTTCTGCCCTGTGATACGGTGGGTTGTCTGGATTGGCTTCTGTTTGTAACACTCCTTAAAGGTACTTTTGGGGCACTGAAAAGTATAGATTTGTTCAGTTTCTAGTAAAAAAAAAAACAAACCAACAGTGCTTGGCATTTTCAAATGGCTTGAAGGATTGTATTAATTTTAATCCACACTGTCTTTCTTCAGGGTAGTTGAACAAGTGTCCTTCTCCAGCTGGAGACAACGTAAGGTGGGACCGAGTGAGGAAAAATAAGCTGTCCTGGCTAAGATTAATTAGTGGCTGAGGAGTGTATAGAAATCTGTTGGGGGGGGCTCTCTAGCATCACATTGTACATCATGATCACCTTGATAAAGCGGCTGTCTTCTCAAAAATGTATTCTATTTTTATTAGGTTTTTTTAAAAGGAGATTTAAGATTGGTGGGGGCTTAAGGGGTAGGTATACCCTGGTTAAATAGCAGAGGACCCAAAATGTTATCTTGAGATGAAGAAGGTTTCAAACTATTTTGCTGGGGTAGTCCAGAAATAGGCCTTCATGTTAGAAGTGATGCACAGGTTCTAGTAAATCTGGAGTCCGTCTGGAGTGATACCAGGAGCACCAAAACAAGATCAGTGGTAACTGCTGGATACCTTTTTTGACTTTGTGTTTCAGCATTTCACCTAACGACAATTCTCCAACATGTTGCAGCTTTCAACTTACCCTTTATTTCAGTCGCATTGAGGGAAAGTGTTGAATTCACTATCTTCTTTTTCCATAATTAATTCTTTTGCTGTGTACTATTTCATCTCTGTTTGTTCCTGTCTAGTTAATTCTTTTTGCTTTTTTCTCAGGGTTTGGATCTATGCTGCGAGCACTTGGTGCTCAGATTGAGAAGACAACAAATAGAGAGGCTTGCCGAGATCTCAGTGGAAGGCGGCTTCGAGATGTCAATCACGAAAAAGCGTAAGGCATTTTCTTAAAAGCTGGAATTATAAAACAAACTGACCATGTAGTTCACTGTTAACGAAGTCAAATGACAGGCTGTTGTGGGAAAGAAATTTTATTTTGAATACTAAAAAAAGCGAAAGTAATACCTTGAGGGCAGATGGACTGGAAGCTGACAGGATGCTTCTAACTATATTATTGCAAAATAGATGTGATTGTACCTCAACCTGTTTCTGAGGGACTGTTCTGCACCTCTTAGATTTCTCATTTGGAATTCTCACAGTTCTCTCTGAAGCTATAAGACCATGGCATTTGGGACATGGGACCTTACTGCTGTTCCTGGCTTCCAAAATAAATTTTACTCTCTTCTCTGTAGCAGAATCTCTATATATTCCTTCAGTAATTCCCCTGGGTGTTGTTAGTTGTCTTGTTCCCATTGTCTCCCATCCTAGTAGGCGGGTGAAGCATTCAGTAATTGTAAAGGAAAAAACCCTGATATTACATGAAATGCTGGAAACACTCTAATTTTCATGGTTCTGTCCTCTGCAGGATGGCCGAATGGGTGAAGCAGCAAGCAGAACGGGAAGCAGAAAAAGAGCAAAGGCGCTTGGAAAGGCTGCAGCGGAAACTTGCAGAGCCAAAGCACTGTTTCACAAATCCAGACTACCAGCAGCAGTGTCATGAAATGGCTGAGCGCCTGGAAGATTCAGTCCTTAAAGGTATTGCAGTTTAACCTCACTTTCTCTCCTCCAAAAATAAAGCAAACTAAAAGTCCCTATAGCCTTGCTCCAGTTGACAGTAACCCTCTTAATTGAATGAAATTTTAAATTCCAGTAAAATGTTGGATTTAATTTTTTCTCTTTGGCTGCTGCTTCTTTTATTGCATGAACAGCATTAACACAGATACAAGTGATGCTTCATCGTGCTGTGCTCCAGTGTTGGCTCATAATAAAAGCAAAATTCTGCAAAGGTAGTGTTGCTAGTTCAGCTTTAAGAATTTCATAATCATTTTCAGTGAAATGACAAATGTAAACAGGTCTTATGTGAAAACTAGAGATGGAATCCAACTACAAATACCTTGTTTCACTTACTGTTATTTTTAGTTATTTTATTTATCCATGAATTCATCCCTTGCTGGCAGCTTGATAGTGAAACTTGATGCTGAATGGGATGTAGAATCTGAGAGTTCAGTTCAGGAATCCAATTTTAATTGACTATATGCCTTAGTAGAGCAGCGTAAGAAAGCTTTTGCTCCTACCGAGTTTATTTTGAAGCTTCGAGTCTACCTAAACGTTCACCAATAGCGATTATTTTCAGTTGGTGTTTTAAATTGCATCTGAAATGAAAAGATAAGTGAAGTTTACAACACAGATGAATTATGTACTGATGAAGTAGACTTTTAACTTTGTTTTGAAGGATTGCAGGCTAGTTCAAGCAAAGTAGTATCACCAGAAAGTGGCATTGGTCGGAAGCGTCCTGGTGAATCCGGAAAGGATGGAACAAAATCTCGAAAAAGAAAATGTTTTTGGTAAGCATGATGCCTTATTTTTAATACTCAAATATTAAGTCTTGACCAGGATGAAGGGTTAGGTACATACAAGTAAGCAACATCTTATCTGAGATGTAGACCTAAATAGGAATAAGAAAATGGAACTGATTAAGTTGGAGAATTGAAAGTAAATGTTGCTGCTTTCATATAATTCTGTCCCCACTGGAGCAGACAAGCTTTATTTGCAAAAATAGACAAACTTGTTTTTTCCCCTCCCTTCTAATATGGTTGTGTTCTACTACTTCCCATTGTCCTTTTTTTTTTTTTTAATTTTTATTAATGAATTAAATTTACAATGAACTTAATATTTTTTTTTCCTGGCAATGTAACATGAAAGAGAAGTCTTTGAGTCCAGCGGTGTTTGGTAGCAATAGGCAGCACACATTTCCATACTGGGGATGCTGCAAAAAGATGCCTGTTGTGTGGGGGGTATGTTGAGGCCTGTTCAATATTAGCAGCCCTTCCATTTACTAAACTGTCTTAAATAGCTACTAGAGTATGCTGTGTCTCTCTGAAGTGGGTTGTGGAAAGAGAAATGTGACAATAACAAATTTATTAAATAAAAAAGTTTAAACAGATGAATATTATTTTGTAACATGCTGCTTGTTCCAGGCTGGGGTTGGAAGGATTGGATGATACGGACAGTTCGGAGTGCGAGGATGATGGTGAAGATGATTCCCCCCATGCATCTGATGGAAGTTGCCCATCAGGCAGCAGATACAATGAAAGCGCTGGAAGTTCAAATGAGTGTTCCAGCAGCTCTGTGGATTCGGTAGAGGATAGTCCAGCTACCAGTGCAACTGAGAAACCACTGGAGCAGCCAGAAGCTACTAGAAGAGATCTGGAAGGAGAGACGCCCACAAGTGGGCAAGCTGAAATTCCAGCTGAAGAAAATGGTAAAAAGACAGAGCCCTTGAAGCAGGAGGCCCAAGCAAATAATGAAGTAAACCAAGCTCTGAAAGAAGAGGAGCAAGAAAATGTTTCTTCTAAAGCCCAGGAAACAAACCAGTTACAGAGCCCAGTAAGTATGAGGCAGTACAAAATGTGATGTCTTTTTCTTCAGCAATCCACTTTTCCCTTTGTGGATCACAGAAAAGGGGAGAGGATTTTTACGATACGACTTCAATGCATTAGATGTACATGCTTGAATTGGAATCATCGTCTCCCTAAGACGCTAATAGAATCTCCATAATTTGATTGAGAGCACAAAAAAATCCCAGGGTTCAAAAGAACAGCTTAACTGAAGATGCATCATACAACTTTTGAAAATGGAATGTAGCAAGTTAATGGAAACTGCAGCCAAAGAAGGTGTTGGTTGACAATGTCTCCATGGAGAAAGTTGTATTGTAGTATGGTAGCATTGTCTTGAGAGAAGCTAAGTAGAAGGAAGAGCTTTTGTAAGATTAAGATTTTGATAGTCTGGAGTGTCGTCTAAGGTGCAGTTGCCCTTGGCCATCTGGTATTGGCTTTTCTGAGAGGGTAACAGAGCACTGGAACAGGCTGCCCAGAGAGGAGGTGGAATCTCTGACGACGTTTTAAACCCATCTGGACATGTTCCTGTGTGATCTACTCTAGGATCCTGCTCTAGCAGGGGGGATTGGACTGATCTTCAGAGGTCCCTTCCAACCACTACCACGCTGTGCTTCTGTGAGATCAGTGTTTCTCTTCAGGGGTTTCTGTTGGTTTGGGTTTTTTTTCTTCTACATAGATACGCTCTGGATCCAAAATTCTTCATTGAGGGGAAAAGAGAATGAAACCCTTCTGTAGGATGAGAGATTTATCAATACTTTTGGACACGTTACCAAAGACTGTCAATTTGACTGATTGTATTTGTAACATAATTTGACCTTAATGGTTCTGATTTACCTCAGTGTTTAAATTATAAGTTGTTCCAAGTAGATGCCCCCTAAACCACTCTGCTGATCAGTCACTCTTAGTTCTTCTTATCAAGACTTGAGGCTAGTTCATAGAGAACCCTCGGAGTCTGCTGCGAACTTCAATTCTTCATTGACCATGGCAAGTCTGAAAGAAGCAGCTCCTTCATTAGAGAGCCAGGATTAGTATAAACGATGGGTTTCATCTGAACTGCACAGGATGGTGGAGGAATAGCTTTAAAACTGATCTGGTATATCCCTGGTGGAAGCAGGCCTGTACTGTTGCCATACCATTATCTCTGCGGGCAGTCCAGGTTGGTGTCACAACCCTCAGCCAGATCAGAAGCACTGCTGGCCGTGACGTTCCTTTTCTGATGATTGATAGGCGGCTGGCTGGCTGAAGGGGACTCGAATGGCTCTTCCAGCCAAGAGAGAATGTAGCTTTTCCCACTGAACTGATGAAAGCCTAACTTATATTTGACAGTAAAAGTGGCGATACTTGTCCTTCATTGCCCCTTGCATAATAGTAATATTTAAAAATTCTAGGAGTAAGGAATCTAGGCTTATTCTAGCAACAAACCAAATGTGGCCCTTTTTTTTTGGGCCAGGGAGTTGCTTGGATTTTCTGTCTTTTCAACTTGAGCAGAAAGTCTGCCATCAGCTGCCACTGCCAATGACTGAATTCTGATAAGGGAAACGTCAATGTAATTAGATGAAAAAAAGACCAAGGATATAGTCTGATAAATTAGAATTTTGTCATTTACTGTATTATTAGAGCTGGCAAATTTTAAACAGGATGTTTACCGTTCTTCACTGTTTACTTTTTGCTCAGTATTTGTGAGACTGTCTATTCCTAGAACAGGAAACTCCACCAATGCCGTGGCAGATTGTTATTGCAGGTGGAAATATTTTTATAATAGTCCTTGATAGTTTGTTTTTTTTTAAAGTAGGTTGAGAATAATGAGGCAACCAGTCTTTTTTTTGCATGCCTAGCAGGACAAAGGTTCTAATTTTGCTCACATTAATTGTTTTTTGCTGAGTTCATAATGGAGGGGGTCTCGTTCCCGCTGCTGCTGTTATTTGCTCTGAAGTCTCGTTGATAACTCCATCATGATACGTACCGTAAGACTAATACGTGCTTTTAAGTGTCAAATGAAATAGGCTTAGATTTTTGTCCCCTCTTTAGTGTGTTAGTAAATTCCAGCATTTGAATTCTCCAGTCTTTGTCTGTGTTCTTTTGTGACAAGGCTCTGAGCTTGGACTAGACAATCTACACCTTGATTATTCTGTAAATACACTAGTTTCTTTTTAATCTTAAATTTTAATCCATATTCTTGTGGCAGGGTGAGATGTGAACTTCAGAACTTGCTTTTTTGTTAATCTTACTAAAAAGAGAGTGCTTTTATATCTATAATTACAGCATAACTGCATTAGCAGTAACTATTGATCCTCCTTCCTGCTACTACTGGGATTATATTGGTCGTATTCTACATCAGGCTAAAGAAGGGCTGTTAGCTTTGCCGTGCCTCTGGAAGTTTACAATCAGGCTGCTAGCTAGCTTCAGTTTGCTTGTGCACGATGCAGTAAGGCTTTGCCTGGGTAGCATAAGTAGTGCTAATAATGAGAATATCCCACATCATACATACTGAGACATTGCTCAACTTCATTAAGTAATTAGGAGTTTGAGATAATCCTTACTGAAGGCTGTATGTAAAATGAAGGAGTCTGTCTATGCTTGTTCCTCCTCCCCTGAATCAGGAAGAAAATAATAATCATGTCTGATGGGATGTTTTTCTCTTTGCAGGAGGTGGAGCCAATAGACCTGCTGGCATTCAGCTCCGCGGCTGAAATGGAAGCCCTGGGTTTAGACAGACTGAAGATGGAATTGATGTCTTTAGGACTGAAATGCGGAGGCACTTTGAAGGAACGAGCAGCAAGGCTTTTTTCAGTGAGAGGTCTGTCTAGAGACCAGATCGATCCTGCCTTATTTGCAAAACCCTCCAAAGGGAAAAAAAAGTGATGATTTTTGTTTTTTAAATGATTTTGTATCCATGTGCTTTTAGTTTGTTGTCATTCTGTGCAGCCATGTGTAATTCTTTGGTACCCCTGGATAGTTTTTTGTTTCTCTTCTTAATGAAATTTGATTAATGTAACACAGAGTAAGTTTCTAGATAGCCAGTTAGTTACACATGCAATATGTTTGTTATTAAAGGAGTGAAACTACTGTCTTTTGGTAAAGCTTTACAAATGGTTGTAACAACTCTCAATGCAACAGGTAGAACAAACTCAGTATATGGAAAAAAATAACCGGAATGTTTTCTGGATGAGTATTCCAGTTAGCACAGTTACAACTGTCAAATGAGAAACATTGAACTTAACGATCCAGGCAGAAAAGCTGAAGTTTCTTTCAATAAAAAGAACATTTTTCAATATGGATGAGGTCAGTATGAATGTGCCGGTCTGTGAGTTTCTGCAGCACGTTAGGTATCAGCATGATAGAAATTATTAATATGTGTAAGTATTTCTTTTAGAAGAAGCTAAATAAAGGTATTTGCTTACTTTGCCCTGGAAAAGTATCTGAGGGAAAAGAGACAATCACATCCTTAAGAAATTAAAAAGAAGAAAGTATGTTTGCTGGCTGCTGAAGGTTAGTAAAGTGCAGAACAATCATCTGAAGCTGAATGGGAAATTCAGGATGTGTTTTCAAGTGATTTTCCTACAGGAAAAACAATGCAGTAGTCTCCCAAGGACTTAAATATCCGCAGTGGCGGTGCTTTATCCTAGAGCAGCATCTGTAAACTCGGTGCTGGTGGTGAGGGCCCCTTGCTGGAAGGGCACAGCTGCTGCTGCTCTCCTTGGAGAGGCCTTTAAAAAAAAAATGTTTCGTTCACTGCCTCGGATTTCAGATTTTACCACCCTATGCTGGCGAATTATTATGTTTATGATCTGCTTATCAGATTTTCTTGCAGAGGTGCTTGACAAAATTGAAAAGTGTATCTCCTGCTTGCGCATCCTACCATCCATTTATCTGTTTTAAAGTTTGGCTTGAAGTTTTGAATCTCAATCCTGGTAGGAAATAGGCTGCAAACGCCAGGAAATCAGCTCACTCCTGTAGCGCTTGGTGTTTCTGACACGAGCAGTTTGTATCTGGTATTTCGGTCAGTTTTGCGATCAGACAGCCTCTCTCCTCAGAAGCGGTTGTGTTTATCCTTGGAAGTTTTGGGCGGAGAGAGGGTGTTAAAGCGCGAGGATTTATTCTTGACAAACTCTCCAGGCAAGCTGCCGGATCAGTCCCGTTGGCGCAGCCGCTCCAAAACGCTGCTTAACCTGCCACTTTGTCCAAGGCGACCTTCCCAGGCAGGCTTTGGTCTGAAGCGATGTTAGAAGGTTGGAAGTCTCCCGGCCCCGAAGGTTGGTGTCCGTTGCCGGGTGGGGATTTGGGGGAGTGGGGGGGTGGGGAGGGGCCGTGTCAGCAGGTGTCGCTGCGGGTCTGGGCTGCGGGCACCCACCCCTCTGGTTCCCCTCCTCTGCCGGCCCAGGCAGCCGGCCAGGAGGCAGGTCTTCTGTTGTTCTGCAGAGATCCTGGCCCTGCTGAGGACAGGGGTGGGAACTGGGAAGGGCAGGGTTTATTTCTGAGCTGCAGCTGATGTCTAGAACGCTGTGTGCAGGGTCGCTGTTCTCCCTGCACGATGGATGCGAGGCTATTTACAAGCATATTTGATGCGGTTAAATAAAAGTCCTTGGTAGCTTTTCGACTGAGTATCTCCAACTTCAAAATTCACATCCATGAGATAAGCTTTGTTAGCGTTCCACGCAGTTAGGAGAAGGATAGGCAGATATTTGCAGTAATTATACCCTCATAAACCAACCCAGCACTTGTGGATCTGTTTGATGCTGTTCTGAAAACATAAATCCTGGCACTCGAGGGCTATGTTGTTAAAGCCCGTTTAAACTGCTCTGTTTACCTATGGGATCCCAAAGCACTGAACGGAGCGTTTTGCAGCTTATCTGTAATAAAATCCGGTTTATATAATCAGCAGTGACTTAAGTGCAGCCACTGCACCTACTTCTAGTAGGTAAGAAGCTGTTTGGTGGCAGTAGAGCACTTGACATGTCTGACATTTTAATCTATAAGAGAGCCTTGGAAAATTTGGAGAAAAAAAAGGAGTGGGGGGGCAGGAGAGACATTGACACTGCAAATGACATCTCGTGGTGGCTGTGACAGGACAAGTGGATGCTGGGGAGAAAGGAAACTATTGTTTACTGAGTAGGTTTCATTAGGGAACTGGAATGGAGGGTACCTGGGAGGTCACCTCAACATAATAAAGCTTTGCTGGCGTAAATGGGCATGGTACACACCAGCAGCAGTTCCTCTTGAGGAGCAAGCCTTCGGTGTGCTAACAGCCAGACCTCATAAACACACGTACATCGTGTGGGTCAGGAGGGCCCTCAGCTCTAGGAACACACTCGAGCTCCTCTATAGCATGGCAAGGGTAGCGTGGCCAAAAGAGAATGGGACAGTCTAATGACGTGTTTTGGCAGCAACTTTTACTCCTAAGTTATTTTCCCCTCGCTGCAATTATGCTCTTGCTTCATTCGGGCCGATGGAGCTATTTCCAAGTCTACCCGATGCGTCACCCACTTGCCTTTTGTTGTTGTGGATTCCTTGTTAAACTAGATCCGTTCCCTGCTGGGGGCTGTAATGTGGCTCTGACAAACGTGTGTCAGCACAAGTGAAGCAGCATTACGTAGGGTAGGGGATAAATATCACGGACTGGTGACGGGGAACTGGGATATTTTAAGCCAGCAGTAGCGCCAAGCACTTTATTGATCAGCTGGGTCTTCAGCAGTGCCAGAATTAAAAAGAAATACCTCACATCTGTGTTACAACAGCTCGAACCAGCTCCAGACTTCAGCATATTTATTTGGGAATTGTTTAGCTCCTGCTGAGCTAAACGGGAACGAGCGCTTGCTCTGGGATATCCCAGATAAAGGGCTGGCCTAGAGCAGTGTTGTGTCTGGAGAGCCGTACAGGCGGGCACGGGCAAGGCTGGACTCTCACCTGGCCCCAGGGTGTCCTTCAGAAAATTGCTGCATAACAAACAGGACTCAGACTGGTCCTTCAACAGAACAGCAACAAGCAAGTGAAGTGCTTGAAGCTTTCTGAAGGGTTTGGGCAAGAAAAGAAAGAAGTCAATAAATAGCAATAAAAAAGTAAGAATATAAATGGCAAGTTTGTTGTGTGGGCCATTCCCATAGGACAAAATGGCCTCAGAATAGAGGTGATCTTTCCAGCCCAGAATAATAATGCAGACTTTGCAGCACTCCTGCATCTATCTGTCTTTTTCCAAGGGTTAACACAACTTTAGGTTTCAAAAGTGTTTCTGGTTGTAAATGCACCAAAAGTGAACGTCTTTCCAGAGAAAAGGTTCATGCTCCTACACAAACACTTCCCCAACAAGCAAGCGGTGTGACTTACAGGATTCTTCTGAAGTGTCATTTTTAAATGCATGTATTTCAAACGGCTAGAGGATCCAGAGCACTGCCTCGTGTCTCTCTTGCATTTCAGAGTTACCGTCTGAAAGAATCACGTAGCAAAAACACTGGCGCAGACCTGAGGGAGGGCTTTTCCTCACCTCAAACAGATCCTGGAAAGAAACGTTAAGTACATAGAGTATGCAAAAAACAGCAGGGAACGGGGCAGGTCACAGAGAGAAATCACTCGTGGACATTTAGAAAGATCATCGCCAGTGGACACACACAGCAGCAGCTGCCATCCCTCAGCCAAAAGGCTTCTTTCCCATTTTTCTCACCTACAGAGTCCTCTGCAACATGGACAAATAAACGAGGTACTAAAACACCACTTTGCTCGAGTGTGCAGGAACGTCTTCCTCGGGCTTCCCGAGTCTGGCAGCTTCTGCGCTTGCTACTGTAGGTGGCACTGAACTAACAGCAGAGGATGTGTCCAGTTCCCGCAGCACTGATGAAACCCTCAGCCCTTTGAACAGCACCACACTTCACTGGAGGCCCTGGCTCTGCCCTGTGGTGCACAGGCTCATGGTGCTGCTGCAGAGCAGGGATATTAGGTCACGTTTCCATCACTCTGCCTAGCCCAGAAACAGCCCCAATTAATCATTTGGATCCACCTGAAAATTCATTCTTATCTGAGAATGTGTTCTCTGGAGAATATGGACATTTTAAAGGTTTGTTTGTATCAATGCCTGCTCTCAGGAAGGTGCTATTTTTACATCTTAGAGGTTCCTCCAAAACATTTAAGTGGAGATGTTAAAGGCCGCACTGGTCGGTTAATGAAGCCACCTCACACCCAGCTTTGCTTTCGATTATAGCTGAGCAATTAGGGTGGCTTTGCAGATTAACATACCTAATGCCAACTGAAGGTGGGGAGGTGACAACTCCTCTGTCCTCCTCCAGCTGTCAAGTAGGGGCTGGGTGGGTACTGCTGCCGTCCAGCCCTGCTAGAGGCTGGGCAGGGGCTCACACTTCTCAGGATGGTTGGTCTGGATTTAATTAAACCCAGCAGCTGTGCCTGCTTGGGAAGTGTGCTGGTGGCCTGAAGGCACGTGCTTCGTGTCCTGCCTCTCCCCAGTGTTTGCCATGTCTCTAACAATTGGAATTGCATGGAACTTGGAATGCAAAAGGAAACAAGAAGCTCTTGAAAGACCTACCTGGGATGTATGGGAAGTAGAAGATTGGACTGGATGATCTTCAAGGTCTTTTCCAACCTAAACGATTCTCTGATTCTAAGAGCAGGGTTTATAAGGAGCCAGCTGACTTGTGAAATACCTGCTGGAAGTATGACACAGCTTAATAAAAACATCCCTGAGTCTGGTGGTCACAGATGGCATCTTATGGCCTGTGTGATATTGTATCCGGTGTGAGGTAACTAGCTGAGATCTCCTAAGGGTGGCAGAGAGTCACTGACAGCTGGGTGGAAGCTGGCAGAAGTAGCAATTGCAACCTGATTGCATTCATTTTCAGCAAACAGAAACCACACTTTTCAAGGGAATACAGCTACTTGGACTTTCAAAGGGGACCGTTTATAATCGCTGAGAAGGTTGGGAGGAGGAAGAATGTAAAAAGAAAAATGCAAATAAACTTTAGGAATACCTTCAAAACAAAATTACTACATAGCTTTGGTAAAAAAAAAAAAAAGAATTAAAATCCCCAATTCAGCGGTTTTCAAAAGGATACTGAGAGCTGTGGACTGATGGCATGACTTCCCAGTCCCCGCTATCTCCAGATGACTATTTCCTGCCAGGGTTGAAAACTGTTCCTTGGCTGCTTGGTACCTGCTGGTTTAGCTGTGGGAAACCCCAGCACCCACGCAGCTCTGCGTGCCCTGGAGCGCAGGCCAGAAGGCAGCCGTTGTGATTAGCTTTTTATTCTGTTTTATTCTGAAATGCTCCCCTACACCTGCTCCAGGAACGGACAGAGGAGTTCAGGTCCTGGCTGCAAACCCAGCATTTGGCAGAGGAGCTAATTTCACATTAAATCAACGGCAAAAAGACTAGGAGGTGCTGAGACCGTTAAGAGGCTCCTCTAGAAATATCAAAGTCTTGTGGGATCTCCGCCTCCCCCCTTCTGTTTGCCCCGGGTTCTCCTTTCCCAGACTCCAGCTGTTCCCAGCCAAAGCTGGAGGAGCTCCCCAGATTATCACCTTTGCCGGGATGTGGATTGGGGATCTGACTTTCCACTTACACCAGCAATTAGAAGGCTGCCCTGAAAGGCAAAGTGTCAGACACTCTTGGTAGGAGTTTGTGAAATGTAAAGGGAAAAAAAAAACAGAGAGGGAGAGGAAATAAGGTCTCACCAGCAGGGTAAAGCTGCAACTTCTCCTAGATTTTGAAAGAAAATAGGAGAGCAGCCATGGTTCCAATGAAACCGTGGAAGGATCAGAGATGGCAATGTAACTCAGCTAGCAGCGGCATTTAATACGGCTTAAAACTTTCGTTATCTCCCCTAAAATATAATGATATTGGAGAGAGAAAGTGCTGCTGTCCTGCCAAAGCCTTTCTCGTACGGAAAGCTTTCATGAGATCAACAGATGGAAATGTTGTCCCCGTGTCCAGCTCCGTTAAATACAGCGGGACCTCACAGATGACCTTGTGAGCAGTGCCATGAAGGCAGGTCAGGGCTCACGAGAAGTTCTAACTCAGGCACGCTGCCGCCGCCAAAGCTTACACAAGAGCTTCACTTCAAGTGTGGGAGTAGCAGGGCTGTTGAAGCCCGTCGTGTCAACAGCACACACCTCCTTCTCCTTGAGCACCACGCTCTGCTAGTGTAGGAGGATGCCCAATGTTTTCACGCTGGTTTTGCCTTAAAACACCTTTACATTTTTCGAAATAGTTTCTGCTTATAAGGGGTTCATGCACGGCTCTCCCTTTGGTTCTTTTTTTCATAGCACAGCATAAACCTTAATGCTGAACCGTGCTGCTGCTGGTGCCTAAGAAGTTCTGCCTTTCCTTGGAGACCGAGGTGCCGCTCAGATGGAAAGGGTAACATGACAGCTTGACAGCCTTTGTACGTGCTACATGTTGTACTGATAAAAAAAGCAGCGAGGTAGCACACAGAAGGTATCATGGCCAATGTAGCCGGGATTAAAGATGACAGGCCAGGAGATAATTTCCCCCAGCACAGGCTGATATCTGAGAAAGCCCCAGGTGTGCAGTATTTCATCCATCGCCTTCTGCCAGAGGAGTTTGTGCTGGAGAAATCTTTGGAGCCTTCCTCACATCAGCCTGACCTCCGAGCCTGCTGCGCTTTCACTGCAAAGCCAGCTGGAGTCTGAGGAGCAATGTCCTGTCTCCCCAACAGCGGGAAGCTTCAATCCAAATGTGGGTTAAAAACTAGCCACAGCATCCAGCATGCTGAGAGAAGAGCACAGCTGGCTGATTTTTAATTAAGCAGCTTAATTTTTCAGCCACTTTAACAGACGACAGCGGTGCCGTGCAGAGAGTCAGGGTAGGGAGGGTCTGGGCAATAGCGGGCGTCCACAGGAGGCCCCGCATGCGGCTGCTGGGAAGGCATGGGGGCACAGACTGCGGGCACAAAGAGATGGGGATGCAAGATGCCAGACATGGGTGTTAGCAATGCCCAGCCTGGCACGCAGCTACCCAGACTATCTATGCTTATCACTTTCTATAAATCACCTCTTCCCCAGGCTTCCACTCTGTGCTTACCACAGGACTACACACTGGGCTTGAGGGCTGTGAACACAGAGGAGCGGTGGGAGGGAGAAAGGAGATTCTGTGACAACTGTGCAGCCTCCCTAGCGATAAATGAGTATTGCCACTGGTGGTGGGGCTGGCAGGGATTGATCCCATGCAGATCTGTGCCCTGTCTCCTCTGCACTGCAATACTCACAGTTCTCCCCACAGAAACACTGGGTCTCCTCGGCCACCGCCTCCCCCTCCCCACCTCCGCCAGCTGTCACACACATCCACACAGACCCACCGCTCGCTTTTAGGTACCTTGTGTCCACAGGACACCAGAGTGAAGGGAGCCAGATGCAAAGCAAGGGGAGCAGGACATGGTGCAGGATCCTGGTGGATGGGAGCAGAGGAGAGCTCAGCCCTTGTCCACACTGCTAGTTCCAGCCCCGCGTCCCTGCTGTGATACTCTGCTGCCCGCTTCCCGCAGCCTCCTGGCCCCAATTGCCTGGGATTTCTCCCAGGCCTGGATGATGATGTCTGGAGTTCAAGTGCTGGAGGGAAGCCAGAGTTAATGCTCCTCATTCTCAGGCAGGAACTGGTTCAAACACCTTCTCCTCTGGGATAAATCATCAGCTTTGTTCTTCACGGTGATAGCTGAGCTCATGGCCTTCAGGCTATGCCCTGCCCCAAGCCGGCTGGAGAGGAACTGGGGCTGAATGCCAATGTCGTTAAGATAGATGCTACATAGTCATGAGAAGGAAATGGCCAGAGATTGATCCGGCTCATCCAATTCTGGTTCCCGTAACCTGTGGTGCTGTAGCCCGACACTGGTGACTGGCGAGTCTGTGCTTCTGCCTTTCTTCTCTCCCTAAAGCTCTTATTTTGCCACAGGCATTTACAGAAGTGAAAGGTGCTGGCCTACCCAGGGGCCACGGTGATGGCAAGGATGCCTGGGTGACCTCAGACTTGGGGTCCTGCAGGGCAGCAGGGACACTTGATATCTCAGCCTTCTCGATGAATCACCTAAAGCTACTGCAGAATCCAACAGGTCCTTCTTTCCATCTGATTCATGGCCCACGGCCACCCTGCTCATCCAGACAAACTCATTTCTGAGTCCTCCCACCAGCAGTGGATTTGGCCAGGGCCCTGGGGGTCATGTCTCACAGTGGTGGACAGCAGCAACCACTTCATCCCCAAAGCCACCAGTATGTCAGTGGATTATGAACCAAGGAGATGAGTCTGACATGAAGTGTGGAAATCATCATCATTGATAGCACCCTGGCCAACCATTCAGTACAGTTCAAAAATGGATTAAACCACATTATCCTTGCATTTTCCCAGGGGATGTGCTGGTCAGATAAGGAAGCACCCTTCCACAGGGAAGGGTCGGGGTTAAAACACTTCATCTGGGAAGGTGGGGGGCAGGGGTGAGGGGTTGGGCCATCTCATCTTCTGCCCTAGAGCTCCAGTTGATTGCCTGCAAGTTCTGGCACTGCACTGCTGCGGCTCCCATGGAGAGCATCAACTCTTGCCTGTCCAGTATGTTTCTAGGTTTGTTTTTTAGGGAGGTGTTGGCTTAAACTCTGCAGCAGCTCAGGGAGAAGTGCTGTCGATGTGGGCTTTGCCCCACTTGCCGATTGGTCCCAGTCCCAGTCCCTGCCCAAGTAGATTAGCTTTACCAGAAGCAGCAGGACCACACAGGTAACTGAGGAGAGCTGCTACTGTGTGTAGGTTTATAGGAGCTGGGCACTGGGGTACACTCAAAAATATGTCAGATTTTTTTTTCCCTCCACTTTCAGACCTAAGAATAAATATAAGCAAACACATGCCTACTTTAATAATTGCATTTTATTGTTTCCTCGAGTTTGAAAGTACGCAAAACTTGGAAAATATCCCTGAATTGAAATAACTGTAAATACACAACCAGAAAAAAAAGAATCTGATCCTACAAACTGTTACCCATGCGAGCAAACCTAAGTCCCAATATTCTCACTGACTTCAGGACTCTAAATTCTGCCTAAAACTGTGTAAGCCCATGGTGCAGGGGCTAAAAATATAATCCTTTGAGTTCCAGATAATATTTTGTGTACGTGTATATATGTATATGTATATATGCACATGATACATATATATGTGTATATATATACATACAACATATACTCACATATGTATGTTCCTTTGAGCTCTAGACAATATTTTATGTATATGTATGTATGTAGGTAGACAATATGTATATATCCAATATGTGTGTAGACAATGCATACATATATTCATATACTATATATATGTACATGCATGTATACATGTATGTGTACACAATATACACATGTAAGTGCTTCTGCTCTCCAACTCACCATAAGACTTGGTCACACAAGGACCAAAACCAGGAGGCTAAGAATGAAAAGCTGGACCCATGCATCACTTCTTCACCTGGTAATGATCCCTCCTCCTTTGCCTGCAGCTGTTTGCAGCACTCTGGGGTGGAGATGGAAATAAATTGGACACAGCTCCATCAAATTCAATGAAATTTGACTAGCCATCAAGGAGACCCCAGGAAGCATTAGGCTCCATTCCCTCATGTAGGTATGTATGAAGATGGATGCTCCTTTGAGACCATCTATATGGACAGCGCCTTCAAGTGCACCCTCTCTGCAGGGTAGCAGGGCACACGGGAGAGCCACTGCCCCAGCTGCTGCTGACCTTTGCAGGTGAGTATCTGGGGGTCTCCCCAGGACCTTTATTGCTGGCCCAAGGGCTGGGGACCAGGGTGGCTCTGGGTAGGGCTATGGGGAACTGGGGGACTGGGTGACACCCCTGGCTGGCTGCCCGCCTCTCACACCAGTGCCATGCCGTCTGTGACGCAGCTGCACTTCTCCACAATCATGTTGGGAAACTCGGCCGCTTCAATCTCGGTGCGGTTGCCTCTCTTGACGAGGTACATCATGGGGAGCGAGGAGCTCTCTGTCACAGCGCAGACACGCTCCCTGTAGCCAAAGCGCTGCAGCAGGCTGGGGGGCTGCCGGCAGCCCCCCACGCACCGGTAAGCCTGGTACCCTGCCGGCTCGATGATCCAGTACTGTGTCCAGGAGAGCTCTCGGAAGTTGACGTAGTGCTCCTGCCGGCAGCAGGTGGACTTCCCCATCACCGCCTCCTCCTTGCAGTCCCCGGGGCCCCTGCGCGCCAAGGGAGAAACAAGAACTGACGCTGTAACTGGAAACCAGGATGGTGGGAGAAATAATCCCCCCCGTTAAAGCACAGGTGGGCCCTGAGATGTGAAACTTGGGCCTTGCTTGGGTTTTGTTTGACAATAAATATGGTAGGAGGAGAGGAGTGTGACTCAGCAGCAACTTTCTAACTCCTCCATTCGCAGAGGTTTTACTTGCCGGGGCAAGAGCTGCACGCCCTGGGTTGGCACACACCGTACAATAAATCAGGGGCAAAGTTACACCAGAGACGGTACACATTTAGGTTTCATACGTACCCATAGTCTTCCAAGTCGAGAGTGTAAAGCACCAGTTCAGGTTTGCCTAGAGCTTTATCCTTGGGGTCCTGCGAGGTGAAACGCACTGCTTTGGCCACTTCCGAGGCATGGCTGCCTACCCTTTCTCCTTCAATCCAGACCTCCAGGAACATTGGCTCCCGTCTCTTGTTTCGCAGCCAGTAATGCACAGCCTGTGTCACATCGAAGTTCTTCCAGCCTGACTCGCGTACAGGAACCAGCCTGGGTGACAAGTGCTTAGCATTAGCGAAATGCCCATCAGATAAAAACCCAGGCTCACAGCGCTGTTACTGTAGCAGAATCATTTGCTTCTCATAGATTGTCACGTGCCTTGATTACACGATAATTTTTGCTGAGTGCTCTGGGCGAGCACCCACAGCCATTAACTCACATCTCAGAAAGAAGCATGCAGGATTAACAGACACTGAAGGGCTACATAAAACCCTTTGTGCCTGCTCATGTTAAGGTATTATTTTATGCTCATACAGAAATATGGCGGTGTAGGATTATATGCAGCCTCAGTACTAGTGACAACAGCCTGGCAAACACCGCTACTCCCAGCTGCTCCTGTCCTAGCTGTGTTGGGGCCAAAAGTTTTTACTCACCCAGAAAATTGGTTTGATGTCTAATTCTGCCTTCAAGGTTTCTAAAACTTCCACAGAGCTCAAGACTACAGGATCAGATGCTTTTTGCATATTTTACTTACTTAAACCAGTCAATGAAATGGCCAATGGAAAGAACACCAGCAGCCAGTAACACATGTGAATTAGAGAGTGAGAGAGAAGTGAAGCAGGTGGAGGGTTTTAGAGGCGAAGACCTAGCAGTGAACGGCATCGTTTGGTGCAGAAATAGGTTATTTCAATGAATCATCATATATTGCAGTCTTAACCTAATATCTGGTCTTACGAACTCATCCTGGGTTTAGAGGCTATAGAGCCTGATTCTACAGATGTAATCCCATCAGTCTGACAGGAGGCACAAACACGCACCACCCGAATGCAGCCCAGGAGACCCATACTCTGTAACTAGAGTCCTCCCTTCAGGAGAGGTCCCTTTCTTACCTGGAGTCTATCAGGGAGGTCCTGTTGGTACCATCGTGCTGCCGTTGCACCCAGTACACACTGACTCTGGCATTGGAGACGGGTCTGTGAGACTGCTTGGCAGGCAGGTTTGCTCTATCCAGAGGCTTTTTGAAGAGTTTCAGTTCGGCCATTGTCACTTCGCTGTTTTTAGGTATTCTGCCCTCCATGTCAAAGATCAGGTTCTGGCGAGTGGTAGTGTCAGAGTAGAGGACTTCTCCTGCCATGCCTGTGCATGTTGGGAACAAAAAGACAGGCTGTCATTGCCATCCTGGTGAGTAAAGCTCCCACACTTGGTCCACAATTATCATCACAACACGCTCCTTCCATGGTCCCACATCAAGCCCTTGTGGCAGAGACAGCCACTAAACACACCTTTTCTAATGCACGCTTGAATCAATGTCTTGCAAATCCCCTAATTCTTCTACGTCTGAGTCTCTGTAACCTGGAGGAAAGGAATCTCCTATATAATTTGACCCCAAATTGGGCAAACCCCAAAAGGTGCAGATCCCTTTGTGCCAGCACTGGGCATGAAAGCAGGAAACTGTACTGCTTGCAATGAAAAAGTGCTTTCATTTGCTGCCCAGAGTGCTATGTATGTCTTTTGAAAGTGAAATAAGCTCTAAGTGTCCTTGCACAGACACTATTGTGTCTGTACAGCTGATTTCCTCCTTGACATTTTTCCCAGACGAAAACCAAAACGACGGGAGAGCGGAACATCCTCAAATAGGTGTGATCCCTATCAGAGGACTTTCTGGAGTTTTGACCCAAAACCTGCAAGGTCTGCACTTCCTACATCATTTTTACATCACTTTTCCACCTGCGCAGTTGCCTGGGTACCAAGACTTTTCTCTTCTACCAAGCTCCAGCAGCAGCCTGCCCTCTGCAAGGACTGTGGGAGCCCCTCTCTAGGCAGAAGGAGCCACTAGTGGACGTCAATCTTGAAGATGCTGTTACATGCACCTCTTCTACCCAGCTCAGGCTTGGAGCCAGACCCAAACCCCATTCCCACTGTGGACTTGCCTCTACCCATCCTGCAGCCAGCCAGGCGGCACAGAGCTTTGTGAGTTCCCGACAGCGACGGCAGAAACGTTACCTGCATTGCCAGGGATCCCCCTGAGGATGCCAGCCAGGCTCGGCAACGCTCGGCGCTTCACCCTCTGGCGCTTCAGCATGGAGATGTATTTGTTCTTTACGTGGTCTGGGATAACCAGATCCACCAAGTCTCTCTTATGAAGTTTAGGGACCTCAGAGAGCCCCAGCTGCTTCAGCAACACCTCCTTGAACCCTTCCTGGGTAAATGCTTGGACCGTGATGACCAAGCAGAGCACAGAGAGCATCTGGGCAAACCTCGCCTCCATCCTCCTCTGTCGGCGAAGCAGCTGCCTGCCCAGCAGAGATGAAGGGGGGATCTCCCCGGGACTGCTCTCGGCAGAGACGTGGCTGCCTGAGTAGGATGGAGGTTCCGTGTGCCGGGGTTTTATAGCCAGCCTCGTCCCACTGGCACAACAAATTCCACAAGTGGGGACGAAGAAAAGGACTTAAAAGGATCACTCCCCCATCAGTAGACACATGCCAGTTTAACACCTTCATCTACCGCAAAGTTAATACAAGAAGGTTTAGAGGAGCTTCCAGATTTTTTCATGGGGAAGAAGTTTCCATCCTTTTTTAATTGCCTGTAAACTTTTGCCCAGAAAAGCCCTGAGCGGTCAGTGTCTCATGTGAAGCCTAGATCAGGGATGAAACACATCTGCAGAGTATATTTCTTATGTACTGCGCCATATGTTTCTTAAAGGAAGTGTCAGTCTTTATCACAGAGGACTTGCTACCTAAAATAGCCAATATCAATCAGGAGAATAATGCTTTAGCTGGAAGTCCATCTTTATGGCAAGCATTAAAAAATCATTTCAAATCTTTTTTTGGGGGAGTAGGTACCACTTTGATCTCTGAATATTTGTATCAAGTGTATGAATCAGGGCAGTGAACCACAGCACTTGAATGGTTTATGGCTTTTTACGCTGCTTCTGAATCGCAGAAGGTGGAAGATGTACAGACCTGACATTTTAGAAAAATGTCCCATCACTCTTTATGGATTCCTCTGGGTTTCATAATACTTGTACTTAAAAGGAGAAGGCTTCATATAAAGGCAGATCACCTTTCAGAGAACATGAGAAACCACTCTGCTTTTCCACCACATGGGTGAAGAATATTGGTATTTTGAATGCTATTAACAACCACAATAAAGAGCTGTCTCTGGAGACCAAAGCCAACCTGGAGGCTGGGGGGAGTTGGATGTTTGCCTTGAAGTCAACCTTTAAACTTGAAGCTCGCTTGCTTTGCTTCCCCGGCCTTTGCTGGCATAAGATGCAGAAGTCTATTTTTTAAACCAATCTCAGGAGAAGTGAATTGAAAAAAATAAGTGTGAAGGAGCATGGCACTTGGGATCGATTCTCATCCTCCCCAGTGGTGACATGCCTGAGCATACATACAAATGTCTTCAGCATCAAAAGTTCTTTTGATTTTATTTGTCTCTGTAAATGATTTAAAGTTGGACCAGTTCCATCTGATGTCCAGGCTGAATGGTGTGCCCTGAGGAAAGTCTGGCTGGAGGACCCGAAGTCTATAAAAGCTTCCAGTGGTGGTTCATCCCTCATTAAAACAAGCGTCAGCAGAGGCAGCTTGTTTTGTACACAGAGGAAGGCAACAAAGCTGTCTGAGAGAGCCTAACCAAACACTTCTTCTGTTGCTGCTCATTTTGTCTTTACAACCTTGTAAGAAACTTGCCTCCTTAAGCATTATAAAGCCTCCATGAGATGTTAAAGGGGCACCTGATTTAGTTGAACTGAGTTTTAAGGCTAAAATGGGAAGACAGACTACAAACTAACGGTTTGTGCGTGGCCCAAGGCAGTACGTTCTTTAATCTCTCCCTTTGTGTAGCATCTTTCTCTGAACAAATCAGTATTTTCTGTTATATTCATTCCCAAGACACAAACAGCAGTGAAAAATATCCACTTCATTTGACCACCTCAACTTCAACACACGTAAAAACCTCCTGCTCTTGCAAATAAGAGGAGGGAAATCTGGGGGTTTTTTTTCTGAAATCTTTGTGACCCTCTCAGCCCCTCAGGAATGCCCCCAAAGCCCGGCTGTTCCCTCCGGACTGCCTTCCCAGCTAAACGGCACATTACTGATTCTCACGGGATGGGACAAATGCAGTCACACGATGAGACTTGGGCCACAAACTGCATTTAAGCAATGTTCAGGTGGCTGGCAAAGTTTCCTTCAGATAAGCTCTCTATGTGTTGGCTAACTCCGTTCCAGCAGTGACTTCACGTTTATATAGCGACAGTCACCTGGATAACACTGCAGTTCATGGATTTGTAATGATTTCTCTCTCATGTCAGAAGACCTGATCCTGTAAACCTTTATCCAGGCAGTCAGTCTTCGCTTCGGAGAGTGGCCATCCTGTGCTGCGAGGGCTCTTCAAAACACCGTGATAACACGAAATGAAAATGCCTGATTGCTCCAGCAGCACCCGGCTTTTCTTGCTCCGGATGCGATTTCTTCTGTGGCTGATGTCTAATCTGCCAAGACCCTTCACTGCCCAATGTGTATTGGAAGGTGATTTATAGGCTTCACAGGTAAAATAAAATTATTGCCCAAACACAGTTGAAGCTCAGCTAAGAAGAAAACAGAGGATGTGGATTGTAGGCTTTTCACAGGAGAGTGATTATCTGGTCCAATTGGAGGATTTGCCATTCCCCCTTTGTCATGCAAACAAGAAAAAGTCAGGAACTTTTATAATAGCTCTTTTTGTGTAATGTGTATTAGAAACTGCAGGGCACATTCAGAATGTCAAACAGAGGATTTAAAGAGGCTGCAAGGGATGAAGCATGAGCAACTCCAGTTTTAATAAAAGCCAGTACTTAGTGAAGAGAGAATCTCGGTATTTCAGGTTTTAATTTAGTTACAAACAGTTCTCTAAGACATCTGCTGGGCATACCTATGCAATGATTTTTAGTAAATAAATCCCATGGGCTCAAAGAGAAAGTGTGAGAGGCTTAGCGTAATTATGTTGATATTATCCTGGAAAACAAGAGTGTTTCAAATGTATTTGCAGGATGACAGTGAGGATCTGAAGAGTTAATTTTCAAATGTTTGAATTTCCACAGATGTAATTATTCTGTATTACAATTGGGCCCATATTAGAACAGCCTTTTCTTGAGAGATGTGAGAGGCAACAATTTTTGTGTGCTCCACAAAATGCCCTGGTTTGCGCAACAAGCTTATTGTACAGAGATGGGAGCACATCTCTACGTAGATTTTGTTCCGTTTCTCTCCAAAGTCAGGGTCCTTTGAATCTAGGAGTGTGGAACTTAAAATAGTCGTGGTTAAGATACAGGTATAAACTTGCCAAGTTAAAAAGTAGAAGTTGAATTCGTGTTCGAGTAGAAGTTGTATTTCATATTCTTTTTCAGTCTTAAGCACGCCAGGTTTTACATAGCTAACAAAACATCACAGAATAGGCTGGTCATGTGAAGTGCTGGGTTAGAGGTTTCCAAAGTGGAAGTAAACTGCAGGCTATGCATGAAGGCATGTCCTTCTCACTCTGCCTCACTCACACACCCCACCAGCCACCAGCCAGTGCTTCAAACTTCATATTCCCACCAGCATTTTAAACCCAGGCTACACACCTCTAAGTGGGATTTCACAGGCATCTTTGGCTTCCTTCTTGACTGGGACAGTCTGTGCTGGTGGTGGGATTCCTGTTCCACTGCAGGAACCATCAATGCGTCAAACAAGTCCAGATAGCAACCATGGAGCTCACCAAGCCCACGGCTGCAAAGCCGCCTCACTGCCAGCAGCTCGATTATACTCAACCTGGGTTTATGCTTAATTTCTAAATAGTGACCAAGGCAAGAAGCATTTCCATTTCCCATTTCTCAAGCCATGCAGCATCTTGGACACAAGGAGAGGACAAGAGTGAGGTGTCACTGAGAGCAGGAGACAGCACTCGCCAAGCTCATGGTGTAGGCTGCCCTTGGTGCAAGCATGGCTGGGGGTGCAACACAGCACAACACTCGTCCCCCTGCCAAAGAGACAGCCGTCTATGTTGATGTTGCCTTTATGCAGGGAGAGAAGGGAGTGATATGCCTCACTCCGAGGTGAACCCTGTGTGGCTCCAGGGACAATGAAGAACGCCTAGTGGTAGTTCCTCAGTAAGACTCTGTTATTCCACAGAGGCAAGACCTGTGAGAAATTGAGCAATTTCTTTGGCACAAAGAGCAAGCGAGCAGGCCATGGGGTTATTATCACGCTTGTTTGTCACCTTAGCTCCAAACACTCCCAGTGACTGGCCTGGTCTCAAAATATTCTGATTTGTACCATACTTGTTCCTCAAAAGCCTGCTGAAAGAGGCTGGGAAACTATCTTGCCAGGGTGGTGGCTTTCCATCCTCCTCCACCTCTAGAGACAGATGCTCTTTCATGGGGGCATGAATCACTTGCTTGGTGTACAGAGCCAGA
Source organism: Coracias cyanogaster (assembly GCA_033124195.1). NCBI lineage: Eukaryota > Metazoa > Chordata > Aves > Coraciiformes > Coraciidae > Coracias > Coracias cyanogaster. The sequence goes on along the minus strand of JAVSBS010022699.1, from coordinate 2,082 downwards.
ATAACAGCACCCAGGACTTTGTGGGGCCGGTATAGCTCACTGGGGTTTGCATGTGTGCACGCCATGGCCTCAGCCTGCTCTGCAAGAATCCGGCATAGAAAAGTTTCATAAGATAGGGCCTGATAACACAAGACATCCAGCTTTCATCTGGCCCTCAGGGCTAGACTGAAAGCAGCAGAGACACCCATTGTAGAGTGTGGATCTGCACTAAATCCTCTCTGCTGGTTCTGATTTGTTCCAAAAATTTGGCTGGGTTAATTTTTGTGCCAAAAGGCTGTGTGCTTGATCGGGTATCACCTGACTTACCAGTTCCTACCCATCCATTTCCATGCATCCCCCTGCCAGTAAGCATAAAATCGTAAAATGGACTTTACATCCATATTGTGAACTCTGGCTAATATGACTGTAGGAAATAAAATTCTATGTCCCATGTCTGGGCCGAACCATGTTTATTCTGACCTGATAGCACAGACATCTCATACCAAAGATGCTGCAACTGCAGCTTCAGTCCCTAACATTTAATCTGCCTGTTGGCTAAGAAGCCAGTTTCAGTAGCAAGTTCTGTGGTGCAAACAATGATCTGCTTGAGCTATACAGGAATTATCCAATTTGTTTTATCTAGGCAAGGACAAGAGCCTGCTTTTCCTCATCATTAGTTTAGGCCAAACTGAACTGGCCATCTCCAATGGAAATGTCTCACAGTTCACATGTCCTGTTGGGTTCCCCTCACAAATGCTGGTGGTGGAGCCCCAGGCAGCAGTGGGGATAATGTTCCCTTATCCCACAATATACCCAGCACTGCAAAAACCCCATTTTCCTTGAGAGAGATATTGCAAAACCGGTTTGATCTTGAGCTGAGCTCACGTAACTTCCGATGCTGTGTACCTTAGATTGCATCGACTTCAGCGTGCCTTCATAGGCAGGCTTCTGCTTTTACTCCAGGGCTTACATCAGTCGAACGGCCCAGACAAAAGGCTGTCTGTTTGAAGAGGAATGGATAAAACGTCCCAAGTCCCACCAAGTCCTTGGTCAGCTGATGTCAGCTGGCTTGCTCACAGGGTTTGCGTTGGCAGCATTTGCAAAGTGCCAGTGTTCTGGCAGAAAAGAGGTCCCCAAGATTTTTTTTTTTTTTTTCAGAAAAACAAACACAACTGTTTAAATACAGCTTTTTCTGTCCCCTCAGCAGGCTCCTCCCCAGCGCCCCAGCCCGTGCCTTGTTTGTAGCTGGGGAAGCAGGATTTGTTACCACTCTGACGGCTACAGAAAAGGCTGCTAGCAAAAAAGCTGACGTTTTAGCAAATGCTGTTCAATCAGATAAATAAGCATACAGCCCTACATTGCTTGCTTTACACCACAGTCCACTTCATTAAGGAATGTCCCCATTACTGAGAAATAGCTGTATTTTGTAGGAGTACCACTTAATTTTCTAATAAGAGCCCACCGATCTTAGTTAAAATGTTGGTGCTTTTTTTTCCCCCTCTTTGCAGTTGTGCGTTTATACTGTAAAAGCTTATCAGCTTTTTTTAAGACTATGTTTTTCCTGCCTTAGTGACGCACGTGAGAGCCCACCTCCAGGCCAGGCAGGGCTGGTGAGGCTCTGTGAGGCTGCACAGGTTCTCCTTGCCTTGGTGGCGCTTGCTGCCAATGTCTTTAACCCATGTGCTCCAGCAAATGCCACCATGAGGGCTCTCTGTAGGACCCCCTCCCTCAGCTGCCTGCTCAGGAGCTTGTCTGTCCAGCAGAAGGGAACCTCCATGTGAGGGAGATGTCAGGCATGCTGGAGCAAAACGTGGCAGCTGAAGGTTTAAGTGCACATGGTGCTACCAGAGAGCTGGGCTCCATGTGGACACAGCTCTCAGGCCATATGGCTCCAGGGACTTCGGAAAGTTTGGTGCATGTCCACCAAGAAGAGCCAGCAGGGTACCCAGGTGTAAAGAAGGCCAACAGCATCCTGCCTTATATCAGAAATAGTGTGGCCAGCAGGACTAGGGAAGTGATTGTCCCCCCCTGCTCAGCACTGGTAAGGCTGTACCTCGAGTACAATGTTCAGTTTTGGGCCACTCGCTACAAGACATTGAGGTG
>JAVSBS010022697.1:4090-15832 GCA_033124195.1 Coracias cyanogaster | reverse complement strand
TCTGCTGGCCACAGTTCTCTTGATGCAGCCCAGGATGTGATTGGCCTTCTGGGCTGCCTTTGCACATTGGTGGCTCATATCCAGTTTTTCATCCACCAGGACCCCCAAGTCCCTTTCCACAGGACTGCTCTCCAGTATGTCCTCTCCAGTCCCTCCCAGCAACATCAGCCCTGCAGCAGTAACATGGCTATAAAAACTATTTCTATTCACAGCCCTGTAACTCCACTAAGCTCCTCCAGTCCATCAAATCGTGTATGCACACACACACATAGAGACTATTTTTAATCTTTATTTTAATATAGGTTGTAAATGCACTGCAAAACACTGACCACTAAATTAAACTGCCCCATTTATGCTACTTTGCCACATTAGAAAAAAAACACCAACAAAAACCCCTCTGTGCGCTGTTCTTTGTGAGCCTACTAGTATTAATTATCCTAAGATAATCACAGTGAACAAGACATAACTTAGCAAGAAGCTCCATCAAAATAACTTCATGTAACACTGAATTTCTTTTCAGGAAACACAATACACCAAGTAGGAGTGGAAAGCTATCCTCCACATTTCCTCCAAGGAAAGTACAGCTACATCCAACATGCTACTCAATTAAACTGTGGTTTTGGGGGTGTTTGTTTTACTTTTTGCAGAGCCTCATAGTACCAAAAACCCTTCATATCTTAACTGTATGGATAAGCAAAGGTCAAATCTGGAAAACTGCTACTTCTGAACCAACATGTTGGTGTCATCATTAGTTGGGAGTTCATTTGCAGGGATCAAAACACTTCTCCATTAGGAAAATTAGAATTCCTGACGCAGGTGAATGAAAGATACCACATATCTGACCATCATTTCCATGGTGAATACAAGCTTTCCAAACTTTACATGGCAAAAGTGATTAACACAACTAGACATATTCGATAAGCACAAATCATTTCATACATATTCACTAGACACTTGATAATTGCTGCTTTTCAAGTTTTAGAGATGATATAGAGAGGGAGAGGAAAAAAATAGGAAAGTAAGACTTAAGGAAGAAGTAAAACCTAAGTCCTGTATTACAGTTTATTTCACAGTACACCAGAGCTCCACATACAACACGGCTAAATGCTTCAGGAGACAATGAAAAAAAAAATGTCAAATGCAACACTTGCAATGAATCACAAAAGCCAGTGCTTAATGTAATGATTAAGCATTTACAACATAAAAATAACCCATAACAAAACAAATACCCTCACTGTACTGCAGGAGCTTACTGGTAACTGCAACAAGAGAAGGCAAACCTTAATTTCTTCAGGGTGATATTCTACTGATTTCTCAAATATTTATTTCTTACAATAGGCAGTATCATGGAAAAAAGTTTAGTAAGATTTTGACTTCAGTCATATTCTTGGCTGTGCCAGAATTTTAACATGAACTGCCATCTGCCACAATACAAAATAAGAGCACTGTGTCTCTCTCCAATTCACAGCCCCAAAGTGTGCTTGTACTGTAATGGCAGCGATGCCAGAATGTTTAATATAAAACTACTTGTGAAGAAAGCTATATCACTAAAAAACCCTTTTCAAAACACTGATAAAGAACACAGAAGAATCAAGTCAGAAAAGCAGTTAAAACCTTGACAGCACTTTATGTCTCAGAAAGAACTCAGTGAAGACTAAACATACACAAAATGGGATCCTTTGTTATAGTGACTGACAAGACTGTATATCCATTGACATGGTGGAAAGCTTTCCTAAGAATAAGGTGTTAGATTTTGTCGGTGGGGTTTTTTTTGCTTGTTTGTTTTTTAAAATTTCAAACATGCATTTGTGCACTGAAGGATACAGCTAAGCATTCAGAAGAGTATTCAGTAAGTCCAAGTTTCTATGTACTTCAAGACAATGCCACCTCTGCCTTGAACACCTTGACACAACTAGTTAACAAAAGGCTTAAATATGCTTGACATGACATGTAGTCTGACCATAAATGAAATATTCCCACTCTATATTGCCTTTGGGCAGGGAGATTTTTCTGTAACATTGTGTAACAAGTTTACTGTCTATATTGTGAGATATGAACAGTCTATATTGTAAGCTTATGCACACATTTGAGGGTCACGAGTATACCATTACAATACTTTCATGATGATCTCGCTCTGTTCTTCCTACAATTCTAGGCAGGCATAGCACCTTTCCATTACAGGCAGAACCAGATGCTAATCTTCCTTTTACTCACAGGAAGGTCCCACATGGCAGTCTTCCCAGATGTCCTTTCTTTGCCCTCCCTACCTGATTGCACCCTGTGTGGAAACCCAGAACTGATGCTCCTTCCCATCACCTCTGAAATGACTACTAGTGTCCCATATGCCTTGTTGCTGAGACCACCAACTCATCAACAGCCTTTTCCAGCATTTTCAGTCTCTTTAATAACATTAATGGTTATAACAGATAACTAAAAATGTAAGGGTTTTGGTGGTGGTGTTTTGTTTGATTTGGATACACACTTGTGAAAGATTCAAATTGAATCATCCCTCAAGACCACTAAAACCAAAGTAAAAATCTCGCATTTTTTACAGCAAAAGGAGACTCTGTACATGTTTTTTACCAAATTGTAAAAGGCAACATATCCCTGCTACATGACAATTCAGCATAGAAGCTGCTTGTGTTTAGTCTTTTTACTGGTGTTTGATCTTCTTTCTGGTGTAGAAATGGCAGATAAAGATGAATGCTCCAATGCCATATGACTCAGATTCACAGAGAATCACTGCCTTGCAGTTAAAATTTACGTAAGTCCCCAGGACCGCCTCAGACTAGGGTAAAATATCTATGCACATACTGTGAACAATCGTTTAACAGTTTCTCCACTGCTTCTGTCTTATTTTGATGAGGAAGTTGTCTTGAGACAAGATAAATACACATGGAAGAATCAGAGCCAAATGAATTCTTACCATGCTACCGTTGGAGACACCACAGCAGACTGGCAACCAGAGCTTTCCTTTCCTACCTCTGTGCCTTTTAGAGATTACATCAGCAACAGAAAAGAAACAATAGTCAGTGAGACTGCGCTGAGTTCACATCAGTACTGCAAGGGCAGAAGTGAGACCAAACGCTGCATACCCTTCTGAGCAAACAGTGCCACTCAATTTTTGCTTTGCAATTAAAAAATAAAAAACAAACAGAAAGCCACACACTATCCCCAAGACTGTCAAATACTATAATTTACTATATATAATTAAATAAGTGCAATATCTTAATCACAAAATGCCAGCACAAATATTGACGAAAAATACACTGGCAATTTATAGTGCTGTTGAACAGTCACCTCTTAAGGTCTGGGCAAAGGGAAAGGTATACAGCACTAACCACATACCAGTCACCTAAACTTATTAATAAGTAAAAATATTCAAACTGCTATCTAAGCCTATACATACTTTTTCAATACGGAAAAACATCTTCTATCAAGGGAGCTGGCCCTAGAAACTCAATTACCACCTAAGCAATATCAATTTCAAGTGTTACCTATTAGATTTGGACTCGTACTGACTAATAAAATTGTGACTTATCCTACTAGATAGGTTTAAACAGAGATGGTTGTTTCAGCTTCATTTTTTGAAAAAGTTACAAGCTGTTTCTAATGAGACCGCAGTTGCCTTCATCAAATTCAGGACACAGACTTCTGCAATCAAGCCCACACACTTCAGGAAACCTGCCTGTACAGAAAGATCGCTAGATAATAGCATAGTGGAAATTTCCTCTCCTTTGCTATTCAGCTGGCAGAGTAGCTCACAAGCTCTTATTTCCATCTGAATGGAAGAGAACTCATGTCAGAGCCAGGGCCCTCTCTTGATGGACAGGAGACACTGGCATCACAAAGAAAGCACACTCCAAGCATAGTCTGCTTAAGGCTCCTCCTTACTATTTCAACATTATTGTTCATTGAGATTGTGTCAAGGCCAAGGATATACTGGCCTGTTCCTTTACACCACGCTGAGATTCTTGTTGGTTTTGTAAGCACAACTATTAAGTATCCCAACTACATCCAAGTTTTGGGAGGAGACACAGCATTTTCTGAAGTCAGTAAATATGTCCCAGGAGGACTGAAGAAACATCCTAATATTAAGCATTTATACAACTGTTTAATATGAGAAAACGTACACAGAAAATAAAAATATTTTTATTACAAGCAATGAGAAGATGCTTTCCAGCTCAGAGAAAAGCAATGGGAAGACCTGAAAATCGGAAAACAAGCACTATCTTCACAAGCTTTACAGAACCACCTTTATTTGAGAAAAATAAAAGGCCCAGAAGCCCTACGCTGGAACCAATTTAGCACAGCGATACACACTGATCATTGTTTTGTAGACTATCTCAAATTGGGGCTCATAAACTCCCGCGGCTTGGGGTGTGGGGTTTTTTTTTTTTCCTTCTATGATCCCCAGCTACCGTCTAGAAATACAAAGGCAATTCGCGCTCATTCATTCGGTGCTTGAGAGCGGAGGGGCGGGAGAAAGGAACGGATGGAGAACAGCAGCTGCACTGATGCACGCAGGCTGCCATCGGCTGAGGGAAGCAGGCGCGGAGCGGGAGCCAGCCCCACACCTCCACAGCGGAAGCCCGTCACCGCCGCACCGAGGCGGCCCCCCACTCCCCCCATCGGCGGATCACACGGAGGAGGAGCCTGGGGGCCCAATTTGCTGCATTTGCGTACTGAGACAGGAGGGTGAGTCAGCTCGGGATGCGCTCCCAGAATCTCCTTTTCCTCCCCCGATCCCCAGCTGCTCCGGGAGGCGCTCCCCCGCACCCCGAGTTATTTTTAGGCAAACGGGCGGCGGCAGTTACAGCGGTTAGCGGGGCGCGTACGGCGCGGCCTCACCTGCCCGCCGCGGCCCCCGCATCCCGCCCTGCACTCCCGCTGCCGCCCCTGCCCGTACTCGGCCTCGTGCCCCGCCGCCCCTCGCCTTCGCCGGCGGCCCTGGGCTCCTCGCCCCAACCGCAGCCCTTACCCCAGCTCTTAGCCGTGCGCCCCAGGAACTCGCCGCTGTTGGGGTTGTAGACGAACTGCCGCCACTCGGCCATGCTCTGGCGGAAGGGCTTCTTCGCTTCCTTGGACATGGCGAGGCGAGAAGCGTCTGCGTCGCGCGCCCCGGCAGTGACGCCTCCCAAGCAAAGACAACTGCAGCGAGAGCCCACTACCAAGCGCTAAGTAACTGCCGCCGCGGCGCCCGGCGGGAGAGCGGGCGGGGGACCGGCCGCGCAGGGACCCGCCCTCCGCGGCGAGGCGGGGCGCTCCGCGACACTGCTCCGCCCCCGCCAGCCAATCGCGGGCCGCGGCCGTGCTCCGGCCATGCAGAGGGGCCGGGCCCTGCCTCGTGCCCGCCATCGCCTCGGTCCCGACTAGGCGCTCGGCGGTGGCGCGCCGTCATGTCCGGAGGGCGCGAGCAGTGCTGAGGCGCGGACGGAGCCTGAAATGGCGCCCGCCCTGCTGCCCCGGCCCCGCCGCCCTCGAGGAGCGTCGCGCTTCCTCTGGGCGACTTTCAGATGCTGACATGATCCCGCTTTTTTTCCCTCCTAGCCCCATAATCGGTTTGTTTGTGACACGGTTGTATTGTTACAGTATTGAAGAGGTAGCTGACCGTATGGGAGTGCCTCTGTAGGATGAGAGATGCTGCTCTGTAGGAATTGTTACCGAAGCACAACTATATTAGAAAAATATCAGAAGACAAAAAGGTTAGCAAGCATAATTCCCACCTTGGACCTCATTTTAATTGTGCCACCATTCTAAAACCCTTGGTAAAAGAACATGTATTTGTGAAAATGCTGTAGAAGGCGTATTGGTAATACAACTTCTTTGAGCATAAGACCTCAAAAACTCACTTGCTATCACACTCTTGACAGTCAAAGTAAAGTAGCACAAAAAAAGCATTCTCCATCTCTCAGCTGACAGCAGAGGAACAGGTTCCATTTACTCTCTGGCATGGATCAAGAGTTCACTCCCTTAAAGTCCTTCTTTCCTTGATACTAAACAGAACAGTGACAGCCACTGCACACCATCAGCCCCTTCACTCAGTCTTGTGGGTCAGCTTGGACATATTCTTCCTCATATATTACTCAGCCAAGTAAATAACAAACTATTAGTTAGGGACTTTGCAAAACTCAGGAGAGCTACTACATCAAAACAGTTCTTAAAATAGTCAATAAAACCTGACTGAAAAAGCTAAGACAGACTACATCTTAAAAACATAAGAAATATCTTAAGAGGAATTAAATATTTTTCAGCATGGTTAGTTTAAATCTTTATGATGGTTGCAGTATTATTCATGCCAGAAAGCACTAAGTGTGAAGCATAAAACAGAATAAACCTATTTACCTCCTCAAGGCCTGATTCCAACAGTCTCTTCTGTTACAGTACGTCATCTAAATCATGCTGTTTGCTCCAAAACAACAGCAGAAAATGCTGTATCACTCACTGCTTAATCTGTGTCACACTGATCAGCTAATATATTCCATTTGGGGCCAAAAATAAGCCATTTCCCTTTTTATTTTTTCCTCTAAATGTCACCAAGCAAAGGACTGAATGCCGTTTCATTCTATGAACTGCTTTGCTGCATTCTTAAGGAATAATATGTCTGCAAAATGTACCTATAGCCACCTTTTTGGATGGGGCACCATATCAATTCAATTACATTAAAGTTTACTGGATACAAAGATTGGGGGAATTAATACAGATTGAAAAAAATCAGATTGCCTCCAAGGAACAACTATGCCCTACATTATGCAATGAAATTTCAACATTTATAAATTTTCATATTTATAAAGCATTAAAGAAAATGTAAACTAAAGTATTAGAGGAACTAGTATTATCCAGCAACCACTGAAACTCTTTTGTTTGCTCATCATAAAACATAGGAATCTTTTTGTGCTCTGCTCCAGTGAGTTCAGATGCTCAGTTTGACTATAGTAACTATTATACTCATTTTCAAAATCAGCAGTCTCATTTAATCCAGCCTGACTTGGATGGAGGGATGGATCCTCATCCCCACTGAAAAATCAAACTGTTTCCAAGATGCAATAGGGTAAATATTTTGACTCATGGACACACAAACCCATTAGCTAGACAATGATCACAGGTAAAATAATGGAAAGGCCCACCCATATTCCAGTCTTTGTTAATAAAAAGTAATGCATGGCAACATAAGATTAGCTGCAATCCCAGTGCACTGTTTGGCAGCCTACATCCCTTCCCAACCTATATTATTTTTTATGCAAGACAGTGTCAGGGCATAGTGCAGGCCAGCAGCTCCCTGGGGACAAAGAGCCACTGAGGTCAGTGCAGCAGGACACGTCCTTGAAGCCAGGAAACCTCTCACTGCCCCTTGCCAGGGACCAGGGCAGGCTTAGGGGGCAGCAGGGGGGCAGACAAGAGCCCAGGCCTTGACATCAGCCCTGGAGTCAGGGTCCAGATCTGCAGGGCCCATGGCCAAGTATAGGTACAGCCAGGGCTGGAGACCAGCACACCTCTAGCAGTGCCAGGTAAAGTGAAATGGTGCTCTGGGGCCATGGAGGGCAAGGGTGAAGTCAGACTGGTCAGGGCAGCTAAGAACTACTGGTGTACTCAGGGCCCTAATGAGTAGGGACATCTTAATTTTTTTAAATAATTAAATATTCAGCTGATAAAACTAATTGCAATTCCATTTTAAACTTGGATTTCTCCAAGCTATTGATTTAGTTGCACAAGACATTTTGATTCAAAACACCTGATTCGTATAGAAATAACTGGACTAAAAACTGGCTCACTGACATTTCAAAATGTAATTTTCAGTGGCAAGATACCAATGAATTGATTTGTTTCTAGTGGCATCCTTCAGGATGCTGATTCCTAATGTGTAGGTATTTTGTGTTAGCAGCATAGGTGGGTGTATAAAGTCTTTGGTGACAATGTTTAGAGAGGATAGAAAGATCAGTGTGTTCATTTGTTCAGCAACGCACAGGCGATGCTGTGGCAGAAAGAACTAATGCAATCTAGTGTGTATAAAAATTTGTCTTCTAGAAACAAGATGTTTGTGCGCGCATTGGTGAAGACACACTGCAAAAAACCCTGTACCCACTTCTGATATTTATACTAGCAGGAAAATGGAAATATTAGTGATAGTTCAGGGAGTACTGAAAAATTATCCAAGGAGCAGAAAACAAGCTAACATAGAAATGAAGTTTCCACATCTCCGCTTATTCAGCTTTCTGAAAGACAAAACCTGACAAGAGACTACATTACTTTGAATAGGTACTTAAATATAGAAAAGAGATCCTGATGACATAACCTTTACAACCTCCCTGACAAAGGCAATGGTATCCATTTGCTGGAAACAGTAGCTAGACAAACCTAATGTTGGCATTTCCTGACTGTGAGGGCAATTATCAGGAGAGATACTGGGTACACCTTTGTTTGGGTTTTAAACATGAGATTAAATATGCTTTTTAAAGACAGGTTTTAACTCAGCTTTGGAAGAAATCCAGTTGTGTGTGGATAGGCAGCAAGACTTTGCTTATAAAATAACAATAGCATTGCAATGAGATGTTCTAGGTCAGAAGCAGTATCCTCTACTTGCAGACACCATCCAGAAAGCAAGACCAATTGTTTCTGCTGTCCACAGGGATTTTGCCCATGTTTGGTCAGATAGTTACTGAAATATCTGGTTGGGTTCCACAGAAAGAAACAAACAAATGACACTGGTACCTCTGAATATGGATGTCTTACAATTGTCGGGTTGGGGCTCATCGCATCACAGACCATTCAGCACTAGGAATGGTCCTCAGTTTACAATTTCCTGGTTTTCAGTAAAGGCAGTTTTATCTACATGGCTGATCATTGTAAGGGTGTAACTGGTAATATGTGTTTTCCAAAGCACACCAGGAAGAAAACCACCTTGACTCAGAAAATAATGAATGATGATGATGGTAAAAATGTAAACCATACAACACAAATATTCTATACTTGAAAAATATTGATTGTACAAAGATACCTGCTAAGTTATTTTTTTATATTGTCATGCGCAACTCTGGGAAGAAAATAAAATATGATAGGAGGTAAGACTGTTACAGTTTGCAGTACAGAGACTCTACAGAGGGCTATTCTTAGCAGAAGCTAATTTTCCTTTGTGTTGCTAAAGGGAATTTCACTTTGGCCCATTGGAGGATTCATGATGACTAGAAAGCCACTCCTTTTTATCGTTTGGATCTAGGGTGGACCACAGCAAGAGACAATTTTGGCATGACTTGGATAACTCCCTGGGGCTGCTGTAACTTCCACAGGGGTCTGTCCAGCCTAGTTTCAAAGCAGCTTTTGAATGGCAAGATACATAGGTATAAGTTAGACCCAAATCTGCTTCTTTATCCTTCACTAAGTTTTAAACTGGAACTAGAAGATATATGATAAACTCTGGAAAGTCCAACTTCAAAAATATTGTGATGATAAATACTTTCTACTTCATTGTACAAAATAAGAAGAAACATAAGACGCACATTTTCATGAGGAAAAAAAAATACTAAAGATTTCCCACTAAAAATGAAAAAGAAAACATCTATCATTGTGAGAGTAGAAAGACTACAGAAACAGTTCTTGGGTTTGGTAGTTTGCCAATGAATCAGAAAGGGCTGGTAAAAATGCATTCATTGTGCAGAGCCCCCTCACTCTTAAAAAACCTCCTTTATTCACGGAGACAAGATTCTGCTCTCACATACAGCACAACTCCTGTTAAGTCAATGGGAGTTGACTTGCATTACACAGAGGAGACTTTGCCCAGATATTCAGCATTTGTTTACAGTAGGAAAAAGAGCTTCTAACTATTGTTGAAAACTATTTCACTGCTTATTTTCAATACAAAGTGCTTGAAGTGAGGGAAGTTTAATTGGTAGGAATTTCACTTAATAACAATTAGGGTTATTATCCATTTCAGAGTTAAGGATTATCATCCATGTCAGAGTTAAGTTTTGGAATTTTTAAAAGCTTCTTACTTAAAGCTAGTTTGAGAAGAGTTTATAAAAATAAGATTTGTCTTAATTGCTGAAGCATTTTTCTCCCATTTTGATCTAATACTTTGTAACCAACTATTGAGTGAGGGACCACAGGCACTGCTCCTGACAAGGTCTGTCTACTGGAGACCAGTGAAGTGCAAGGACTGAGGCAGAAAAAGGAGCTGGGCAAGACGGCTGCCATTAGCTGATAGGTAACTCTGGAATGGGAGCAGAAAGGGCAGGGGCAAATGGGAAGCCACTAGGAAGAGGGGCTAAAGAGGGAAGATGAAGAACAGGAAAGGCAGAGCGAGGAGTCTGGGGCAGAAAATGGAGTTAATTGTACAGTATTGCTGAAATAAATTGTTGGTCCCTCCCCTCCCTATTCCACTGTCCTTTCCAACCCTGGTTTTGATTTTTAGCATTGGTGTTCATTTTACCCCATGATGACCTGGTTCAAAGAACTGAACTGAAAGAAAACAAATCATATGTTTAGTTCCCTGACTCAGCTCACAAGGAAGACCAGAGCTGACAGTAGGAGGAATGGGACCACCCCTTTCAGTAGCAACCCACAATTAGATTGGCAGAACCACATCCTGAGTTCAGCAGGGGACTCAGGCAGCAAGCCAAGGAGAAAGGCAGCACTGGCTAGGCCCGTTGCAAAATTGGTGTTGGAGAGAAGGAGAAACTCGGAGAAGTGAGGCAGGATTTGGAAGGAAGGAAGGAGAGGGTAGAAAGCAATTGCAGGAGTCTCTGTCCTAGCTGGACCACCATGTCCTGGGCCTGAAACTAAATTAGAAAATGCTGAATTTCACTATTCCTTTACTACCAAATTTTGTGATGCCAATTATGAGCAAATGTGCATATTTAATTGCCTTCTGTTATCATAGAAGATGACAATTTATTACTTTTATCAGTAATCAATGCCTGCAACAGGCAAAAGTCTTTCATAGTAATCTAATCTTATTGATAAAAGCAGTGGTATCATATAAACATGATAGTCTCATGATAGCACTGACATGTGTCTAGGTTGTTAAAAAATGGGAAAAGGAAAAGATAATTAGGCAAAAAAAACCACAAAGGGAAAAACCTGTAAATTAGAAAAATCCTAGAATAAAGGTTAGTTAATAAATCACTAACGACAAGCAAGAGTCACTAATTATACAACCAAATGTTTCCCCTAAAAGGGATACTTACAAAACCAAATAGCTTTGGAGACAAGTTTTCATTTAACTTTTCCTGTTCTTTACCTGATATGTCTATTTAGATATCTATCACATGAAAGTGTTATATTTTTTTCATTCAGTTTTCCTTCTATTTTTTTTCCTTCTATTTTCCTACTGGTGTAACTTCAGTCTATACAATGTTGTTTGTGCAGATGACTGTGAAATACAATAGGTTGCCCCTCTAATTTACTTAAATGCTACTGAGAAATTGTTCCATGATGGGAACCAGCATTTTCAGTTTTCTCAGTCCAACTTTCTTCTCCCAGTTAAGTCAATGATTCCCTTAGTGATCTTGAACAAATAATTTGATTTAATTGTACCCGTATCAAGCTAGCTGCATAACTGAAGTCAAAAGCAGCTCTTAATTGGGAACTAAATGCTATGCCTAAACTGTGCCTTCTTAAGCAAACAAACACAGATGAGACTAATCCATTTTCCCTTGGGACTATCACGAGGGAGTCAAGCAATCCAAATGCATTTCAAAACTTAGAAGATGGGTTCAAGTTTGGTCTTTAAAGGCATTTTTTACTAAT